>CM060124.1:2502724-2645224 GCA_030522415.1 Channallabes apus
ACACGCAGTTGGAGGAAGTGAAAGTGCTTAATCAGCTTCATGAGAAGCTCTGGACCTCCTGCCTCAATCCTGGAATCGACTGTTTCAGCTCTCTGACTCATCCTTAAGAGGTTACACACATACACACACACACACACACACTCGCCACGTTAACCATCACAAAACAGACGAGTAAACATCCCTAGAAAACATTTCCTGTAATAAACAGCAGGATGCTGCAGATATTTATAATGATGATTAATCCGGGTTTTAACATCAACACTACCAGAAACACTGCTGATGAGGCATTAAGTCTTTATTTTAACACATAAAAGATTAACATCAATGAACAAATTATTATATTGTAAACATTACAGCTGACTTACTTCAGTACAAATACTGACATTATTATTAATAGTAGAAGTAAATAATCTTAATGATAATAACAAACTTATAACTCAACAAATTTTAATTGTATATAAATAAATTAATTTATATATATATAAAGGAGACTGTATGTGTGTGTATATTTATGTGCGTGTATTTTTATGTGTGAGTGTGTATTTATGTGTGTGTGTATATTGTGTGTGTGTGTAGATATACAGATAAAGAAAGTATACACAGTTAAATAAACTAATAAATAAATAAAAACATGTATAAATGTATATATTAATATAATCTTAATAATATAACATATTCAGTAGTAAAATGTTTGTTTGTTTTGTTTCCTGAAGTCTGTGTAGTTTTTGACTGATTCTCTCTATTATATACACAAATATACAAATATATACAAATATACACACAGAAACACACTATATATGTTTATTTATATTATAGTGTGTGTGTGTGTGTGTGTGTGTGTGTGTGTGTGTGTGTGTGTGTGTGAGACATATTTTGCTGTTTTTAAACTTAAGTCTAAGGTAAAGGGTGAAAAAACATCTTCCCAGAGAATGTTAGCATTAGCGGGTTAGCCGGTTAGCATTAGCGGGTTAGCGGTTAGCATTAGCGGGTTAGCGGTTAGCGGTTAGCATTAGCGGGTTAGCGTGTTAGCCCCGCCGCTAACCTGCCCACGAAGTTCTCGAGCACGGAGCTCTTCCCGGCGCTCTGTCCGCCCACCACGGCGATCTGCGGCAGGTCCAGGTTACAGCTCTGACCGATCGAGCTGAACGCGTCCTGCAGCTTGTTGATGAGCGGAATCAGCTCCTCCATGCCGCGGTTCCCCATCACACACACACACACACACACACACTGCCGGGATAATGATGATTAAAGCCGAACTGCTGGAAAATAACGGGGAAACAAACCCAGAACTGTTCCCATCCGGTCAGGAGACAGTCAGAAAACTCTTACTGCCCCGCCCTCAGGCAGGAATCCCTCCGCTCTCATTGGCCAATCCAACCGCCTGTCAAACTCTCCCGTGTTCTGATTGGCTGATGGATGACGGTTGATCTCTGCTTCTACAACTGTGAAATCCAGGAACTTCGGACTTAATGCCTGAAACTCTGAACATTAAACCGATACAATGTAACTCATTATTACACACACACACACACACACAGCTCACAGCACTGGGACACGTGACTGTTATTATTATTATTATTATTATTATTAGCACAAAACAAAAAGCTGAACATATAAAAATGATAATCATGTTACAGGATGTTTCTCTAATCATGACTTTACTTAACCTCTCTCTCTCTCACACACACACACACACACACACCCGTGTCATGTCATGACCTTATCATGACAAAAATTAACCATGAAAATAAAAGGGAACGAGAGAGAGAGAGAGTGTGTGTGTGTGTGAGGGAAAGTCCAAGTGGATGTACATTTTATAAAGAAGTTCAGTTGTAGGAAATCCTGAAGGGGAAACGTTCTAGTTAGCTAAAAGGCGTTCGAGTCAAAGCAGGACTTTTGAATATGCAGAATAACAGAACATTTAGACACCCTGGTCCAGAACAACTTCAATTTTTATCTCATTGTACATCTGAGGACGGTTAGGGGCCTTGGTCAAGGGCCCTACAGAGACCACTTGGTGGTCAGGGGATTTAAACCTGGGACCTTCCTAACCAGTTCAATGCCTTAACCACTCATCCCAGTCTTTCACTAGTGCTTGGAAACCTGCCTGTCTGATTCACGTCACATCTGAAACACCGGCCTCCCAGGAACTCCTTGGCTTTGAGCGAGGTCAGGACTGTATGGGGGATGTAGCTATAACTCCCATCCGAGTTCTTGTAATGAACACACACACACACACACACACACACACACACACACACACACAGATGTGTGTAACAGTACAGCTGTTACAGTAGTGCACTACAGTACACACACACCCCTGAGACGTGGTCTTGTCCAGTTGACTAATTCCGAGTGAGTGTGTTCACATGACGTGGCTCACTTTGCAGGAGGTTCATGTGATGGAGATGCTGGACTTTGATGTAGATGTTGGATCAGACCCCATCACCACCGTGAGCGAGGCCTTTAATCCCCAACTGCTCAGATGTATAATGAGATAAAAAAAAATTATTTCCCTGAAAAATAGCGACATCTGTTGAATTTTAGAACAAAGTGAATTTTTTTTTACATGTTGCTGTGAAGTTGGTGGAATGAAGCTGTAAGATCATGTTTATTAAGTAGATTTAAACCACACACTCAGAAGCGCATTTGAAAAAATATATATATATATAAAAAAAACATACCATCTGTTTAATTTTGAGATAAATGATTGATTTTTTTCAAGGTCGATTTTTTTCTGATACTGTATAAGGATGTTTTCCATTTGAATTTTAAATGAGCAAATCTTCTCTTCGCTGGTTGTGATGAAACTAAGCCTACTGTATGTGTTACCTCAGGCTCGGACAAATACTCCCATTCAAATGTGTTCAGTTGTTTTTACAGTAGGTGATGGTAATGCGTGCACAAACAAACAGACAAACAGACAAATATCCCACAGATATCTTCAATGTACAGACACGCGAACTACAGTTTTATTATCGGTATAGATAGATTTGATTAGAACTTTTATAATCTATTTCAATGAACAAATACGACATTATTGCTATATATAAATTACATTAGATTAGATTAAATATTTTTTGTCATTATGCAAAGTATATGTACAGAGCCAATGAAGTTTCAGCATCTAACCAGAAGTGCGCAAGTGGCATATTTACAATAAATAATAATAATGTGTTATACAAACTGAAGCTGCATTAGGTAATAGAGTCATGGTGTATTTACAGCTCTGGAGTGAAAAAAAGAGAGCAATGTAAAATACTCAGTTTCTTATGTTGTTGTTTTTTTTTTTACATGTTTTGTTCCATTTTTTTTGTGAACTGCTGACAATATTTCTCCTTAATTCAAAATATAACTATTGTTATTTAGAGTGCATACATAAAGGAAATGACATCATCACCTCACATCAAATGTGTAAACAAATTGTGTTAATGCTTTGGCTGAAAAACATGAATAAATGAGTACTTGGTGGAATAATAACCCCGATTTGCAGTTACATCACTCATGTGTTTTGTCTCTCCACCAGTTCACCACATTGCTGTTGGGTGACTTTATACGTCACTCTTTATACAAAAAACACAAACAGCTCAGGTTTACTTGGATGGTTTGTGATCCTCCATCTTCCTCTTAATGACATTTCAGAGATTTGATTTAGGACTAAATTACCCCCCCCCCCCCCCCCCCACACACACACACACAGCTGTATAGTGCTGTAGTAAACAGTAGGTGATTGGCAGTAAGGATGTGTGTGTATAAAATACTGTGTGTGTATAAAATGTTATAGAGTATAATAGTGTAGTAAACACTGTGCAGGAGGATTAACATGTCTGGAAGATTACATACATTAAACAATTTAGAATTAATTATCAATAATTAAATTGAACTATAAATAATTTAACTCAATTATTAATAATTTAATTACTATTTCAAAAGAATAATGAGATAATTTCTTAATGAAGATTAGAATAAAGAGAGAGAATATTTTAGACCATAACACAGCAGTAGTGTTTGGAGGGAGCTGTAGGTGGCGCTGTGGTGTCACGCAGTCCTCAGTAAGAGAAGAAGACGCTGGAGGCGGAAGTGAAAAATAAGGAGAGTCTGTTTGAGTCTCATTGAGCGGTTCGGGTTCGGTATGGCCGGTTCTGGAGTCGGGGCAGGTAATTAATACACATATGCAGTGAACTCATTGTGTGTGTGTAAGGAATGACGTCACTGCGGTGTGATGTTTACATTCATGGTCCAGGTGAGTGAGGTGTTTTAGATAAAGAGTTAATGTTCAGTGGAGGTTTATTCATCATTTATAAAACTGGGGAAAAGTCTTTCCTGAATTACTGTTTTGCAAATGTGTTACGTTTAAATGATTATCACTGAAATAGAGCCTGTCTGACAAAGTGAAACTAAAAGCAGCCTAAAGAAGATCTAAAGATATGAGGAAACAATGTAATGGACATGATACCAGTCTGGAAAAGTAAGGCTTCGGGACTCGAACCACGGTGAGAGACATTGTCCACAAATGGAGAAACATTTACTCAAACAGCACAATGGTGGCTCGTACAGGAGCTCATGGAAGAACCCGGAACATATACATATAAACGCAGTGGTTCCCAGGCCTGGTCCTAGAGGAACACCTGCACATTTTAGTGTTTTATCTGCTCCCAGCAAACCTCATGTAACTAATCAGATAATTCACTGCCTTTTCTGTGGAAGACACTAAAATATGCAGGGCAGGTGATCGTCCAGGACCAGGGCTGAACATCACTGATCTAAAGTGAAACATAAAATCAAACATAGAATCATAAAACTAAACATCATGCCAACAGTCACGCAGGTCATCAGTTCATGACCTCAAGGTCAAGTGCACTCAGGTCCGAAACACACCATCAAGTCCACCTCTGAAAGGCTCCAAAAAAAAAAAAAACTAAAACTTTTTTTGTTGAAGTTTTAGATTGGCCCATTTAAACTCTGGACTTAAATCTGATTGAGAAACTAAAACAGGATGTTTATGCCTGACAACCTTCCATTGTGGCTGAATTAAAGCAATTCTGCAAAAAAAAAAAAGAATGGGCCAAAATTCCTCCTCAGGAATTCCACCTCGATGTGAAAGACTCAGTGACATCATTGTTATCACAAACACTTGATTGTGGTTGTTGCCGCCAATTGTGAGACAACCAGTTATTAGGTTTAGGGGGCAATTACTTATTCATATAAGTTTTGCCAGGCAGGTTTGGACAGCTCTCTTTCTTTAGTGAATAAAATCATTATTTAAAAAAAAAAGCAAAACAGCATTTTGTATAATATTAAACTTTATTTGATGATCTGAGAAAAGGGGGAGGGGGGGGGCAAATACATTTTCACAGCACTGTATATGCACCTTAATCCAGCCTGTATTTGCATTTATTTACGTAATCATTTAAAAGAAAGGGTCACCTATTCTCACCTGTTTGTTCCTAACCTCCTCCTCGTGCTACACCTCCTGCACATGTTACTTAAAGGCGGGGCTTATGGTGTCTCCACCCCTAAACTGCCCCCTGACGTGATGTCTGACATGATATCCTGAAGCCACACCTGTTCTCATGACCGGCTTTTTTTTTTTTTTTTTTAAACCATCTGAACCCCGTGTCTCTGTACAGGTGGCGTCGTCGCTAATCAAGTCGACCAGCAAAACGCCGCGTTCAATCTACAAGCTAACCGAGTAGGAGATGGGAACAGGTAACAAACCAGTACCACATGTCTGAGGAGAAGCGATGAACAGTTACATAAATCAGCACTCGGTTTGGCTGTGAATGAGATTATACAGGTCATTGAACATGGTGTTCGAGTCAAAGCGGGACCTTTGATTTGTACAGAATAACAGAACACCGTTCTGGGAGGAAAAACTCACTTTATGTCCCTGATGTACTAGTGCACTTATCCCAGTGTGTCACTAGTGCTTGGACACCAATACGGTAGAACGTTTTCATGAAAGGACTGCCTGCCTGATTCATGTCTGAAACCCTGGCCTCCCAGGAACTCCTGTCATTTTTGTTTCCAAACATTTGGATCTGGCTTGGGCCTCATTCTTTACGGACGTATGCTGCGAACATACCAAATGGATTTTTAATTGGTTTAAGAGTTTTGATTGGTTTTTGAGAGTTGTGATTGGTTTATCAGTATTTCTGGGGGTTTTTGATTGGTTTCTTATTGGTTTTTGAGATGGTTTATGGTTTGGTTTTAGAGAGTTATTGTTTTTTCTTCTTTTTTTGTTGTTGTACTTTTTGATTACCGTATTGTAAATGGTAATTACCTGTTATAAGCTTTAATTTGTCAGAAAGTCCCGGTTGGACTTGGCATATAACATGACTGTACAGTGCATGTTTGGGAAGCTAAACACGTCATGAACACGAAAGGTTTTACTCAGGAATATTAGTTATTGCTAGACTGGATTAGAGTTTTCAGTCCAGGAAGTTTAAGACCGAGAGAAAGACGCAGGTCTTAGACAGGGATTAGTAATAATTTTCCAAATGTGTAGTGTGAACCTGTAGACTTTGATTCAGCAGCTCTACTTGTTCAAATTAGTACTTTATTTTTTTGTGCGTGTGTCTGCACAGGGATAAGCGTTTTTTACAGCTCACCCGTCCACACACCCTGGACCTCTACAAACCGAACGACTTCATCAGCGATGATATGTCCAATTATGGAAGCGTAGACTTTGAGAGTTTGGCCGCCTCATCGAGTAAGGAGCCTGATGCAGAACCTATATGGAGGAAGAGGAAGAGGGAGAGAGCGAGGATCAGGAGACACAGAGCGAAAGTTTTGAAGTCTGCGGTAAAATCCCTGGCAGCGCAGGCCTTGAGTTTCCAAGCCACTGAAATGGTGCGTGAGGACTTTTAAGCACTTTGTTTGTACGTTTTAAATTGAAGTAAAATTTATTGCGGAAGAATCTAAAGTGTGTATCCAGGACACTGGTCTTGGAGAACCCGACCAGAATGAAACGTCCTGATGGTGCAGCCTGACCTGATCCAGACCAAACCCTGGACTGGTTGCGTCTCAGGCTGGAGACGTTGGTTGTTAAGTGTGTCTCGTTGGATCAGATCTAGCGCCACCTGCGGGACTGTTTTAATCCTGCAATAAGGATCTTATTTGGATGCTACACACTAGAGTGTTTCATGTGTTTTGTGATTAAAATGTACCGTGATTTATGAGGTGTGGATCCACAGCTAAAACCAGAGAGGAAGGAGAGCTCATCATCCGCAGCTGGCGAGCCGGAGTGTAAAATGCTCAAGACCGAGTGTGCAGGAGGTGACCAGACCAACAACCGATGTCTTTAATAATTAATAAGTCTTTTACAGCACTTTCTTATTTTCACATTTTGTTTTGTGTGTTTAAAAGATTCAGCAAACAACATGGAGGCAGCTGAGACGCCTGAGACTCTTCTAACTGTACGTTTCACATTTATTCTTAGATCTAAGAGAAAAAAATAACTTTTAAGAGTTATCTTTAAGTTTAGATTTATTAGGATTAATTCCTTGTGCTTCCAAAGCTGCTCTCTTGCACTCGGAGTGGTGGAATATGTTACGAGCCATCAGGGAAGGAGAAAAACTCCATAGATGTGATACTCTGGTGATTCAGTACATTCAGGTCGTCAGCTGACTTCATTTTATTGCCCCATAACGTTACTGAGTCTCGACCTGATCACCTGATCAACCCCAGATCATAACACTGTCTCCAGAGACACTTGTACAGTGGACACTATGCATGATGGTGCATCGTTTCATGTCCTTCCCTTCTTACCCTGACACGCCCATCACTCTGGAATAGGGTCAGTCTGGACTCATCAGGTCACATGACCTTTTTCCACATCACTCCAATGTCTAATCTTTTTGGTCCAGGTGGTTCTCTTATGGACACACAGCTGTTCAGTCCCGATCCTGTGAGTTCTACTGGCCATTTTATAAAAGTGTTTAGTGGTTCATTATCAGTGACCCATAAAAACTCACAGGTCTCAGCTTTTTAATTTTAATATCTCACACTTGTATCTACATCACACAACTTGAACATTTGTCTTTTTCTCCAGATCTCCAACCCAGAAGCTGAAGAACAGTCTAGCGGTGAGCCTCGTCCTTGTCCCTCTCACCACACACTCCTATTTAAGCACAGCATTTATAAAGTCATGTCCAGTACTCTGTTCTTGCTCAGCTTAAAATTAATTAAAGAATTTAATCAATACCTTTATTTAAAATAATATATACATGTAGACTTAAGAACGTTCGAGTTATGAATTTCTGCAGATATGAACGGATTGTGGTTCTTCGAGCATTCATGGATGCGAACAAATCACAGAAGTAGCTCACGTGTGTTGTACAGTGCAGTCACAGTCCAATACAGTGGAAAACAGCTCTGAGGCTCAATGGCAAAATTTTTCTGCTTTCTCTCTTTATTCATCCATCCATATCCCTTTTTTTTTCTTTATTAAACCAGTGTTTCTGCTTTGTTTTTCTTTACAAAAGCGGAATTTGTTCATCGAGAGACCCTGAATGAGGAGCAGTCAGGACCCGAGTCTGCCCATGACCATGGTACTGCACTCCTACCTAAAGCTCTTCAATAACAGATACTGATGTGTGATGGATTTTCCTGTTCAGCTCGTATAATTTCCACAGTGACAAACAGTACAGAGCAGCAGGACGAACACGTTAATCCTCCAGATGGCGCACAAGAGGAACCGGGCTGCCTCAAGAACCCAGAACCGAAGATCACAGTCCAGAGGTCAGATAAAACGTCCTAGAAACGGACCTTCTCATAATCCAGGCTGAGTGGATGAGTTTTCATGGAGTGTTCTCTTGTGTGTCACATGGTTCCCAGGATAGATTTCGTATGTTCTGTGTGCAAGTTCCACTCGTTCTACAAGGCGAACTTTGAGGCCCATTTGGAGAGCGAATTCCACAAAGATCACTTCAGGTTCCTGTTGGAGAACCTTCCTAAAACCACTGTGGACTTCCTACAGGTACAGCCCTACTCACAGAGTCCAATAAGTTTTACAAATAAAAATCTGTGTGGTATGCATTTGTATTCAAACCCCTTTTACTCTGAGACCCCTAACTGAAATCCAGTGGAACCAATCACCTGATTAGTAAACAGTCCAGCTGTGTGTAATTTAATCTCCGTATAAATACAGCTGTTCTGTGAAGCCCCCAGAGGTTTGATAAAGAAACATTAGTGAACGAACAGCATCAAGAAGCCCCAAAAATGGAAAGAGTACGGCACAACTACAAACCTACTGTACCAAGACATGGACGTCCAATCTGCGACAAGCCACAACAAACATGCTCTGTTCACGTGAGACCAAAATTAAACTTTTTGGCCTAAATGCAACTAACACTGCACATCACCCTGAACACCTGAAACATGGTGGCGGCAGCATCATGTTGCGGGGACCTGCAGCTGTAATTGCAGCGAAAGGTGTTTCTACAAAGTACTGACTTTACAGGGGCGTAAATACAAATGCATGCCACACTTTTCATATATTTATATGTAAAAATAATCTATTCATAATTTTTCCTAAACTTCACAATTATATCACATAAAATACATTAACGTTTGTGGTTGTAACACAACAAAATGTGGAAAAGTTCCAAGAAGTATGAATACTTTTGCAAGGCCCTGTACATAGCCTGGCCAAATACCTAAGAAGCATTGATTGGATACGTACTGCAGTAATTAATATGGTTCAGCTGGAAGCTAGTCTTTAACCCTAACTGATGTTTCTGATTTCTTAAACACCCTCACGGACACGAGGCTCCTGGGTGAAATTATTGCAGCATCAAGCAAAGGCAACAACCAGGGAAATGGCATTGAGAGGTCAATAACTGACACGGGACGTGAGCCTGAAACCTTTCTGTAGTTCTGGATTATAATCCAAGTAGAGTTGAAGCGTTTATAGCTACTAAGGGTGCGCCAACATCATAGTGAACCCAATGGATTAAGAACTGGATGTTACTCGAGTTCATGTTAATGCATCGTTCAGCCAGTAGACAGTGAGGATGTGTGTTTGCGTTATGACTTTACACTCGTGTGTGTGTGTGTGTGTGCAGTTATATTTCGGGAATAAGCATAAGTTGGTGGAGGATTTTGTTAACCAGATACCGGATCACCGCGCCGCCATCTGTCAGCTGTACGAGGACCGGGACCGGACGCAAGGTTTCTGTCCAAGTTTACCGTCTATGCATTTGCTTTATACAGTACTGTATGTTGCAGGTTGATTGAGTGTGTGTGTGTGTGTGTGTGTGTGTGTAGATATTGGGATGGAGCACTTCATGAGGAAGGTAGAAGCCGCCCACTGTTTAGCGTGTGATGCCTGCTTCCCCATGCAGAGTTCCGTATTGCAGAGTCACCTCAGGTCCCCTCATCACCAACACAACTGCAAGGTAGACAGAATAAACTCAGCACATCGTCTACATCTACGTCACTACGGCCGTAACGTACGTGTTTTTAATTCACAATGGATTTGACTTCTGTACATTTTATGCCGTCCTGAAGCTTATGATGGAGGAATCTAAAAACTCAGGACTGTCGTACGCCCGGAGGATCATCAGTCGCAGTTCTTTTCGCAAGAACCTCAGGCTCTACCGTAAGGTGAGGTGGTGTTTTTATTCTCCTCACGTGAGCTCTAGAGCATGTTAGTGAACATCATGATCATTTCTTACCAGTTGTATGAAAAGTAAAGCATGGACTGGACTAACCATGAATGCTCCCCAGGCTCTCAACAGGCAGGTTGGGTCTGAAACGAAGCCAGAAGAGCTTGCAGAGCAAGGAGGAGATCAAGAGATGGAGCAGTTTCCTGAAGTTTCTGCAGAGAAAGCAAAGGATGAAGATGTACAAGAGGAACCTGAAGAACCCAACCAGAAAGGATCGTTTTTCAACTTTCTGGATGAAGAGGAAGATGTGGAGGGCGTAGAGTTGGGGGAGGAAGAACAAGAAGAGGAAGCAAGAGCTTTCACCTCTATGACCTTTTTTTAGTTTCTCAGCTAGTCATTAGAGGTTCTGTGTCAAACTCGTGGATCTCATGAGAGTTTCAGAGGTGCAACTGAATCACTTTTTTTTCCTCCCGCGTGGTGCTGCACTGAACCTCTGTGAAACCAGCAGGTATACAATGGAGTCTGGACCTCAGAACCAGGTTCAAGAACAATGCAAATAGTTCTGAAGTGTATTATTGAAAACCATGTGGATAACATGTTCTGAGCAAATTGGTTTATAAGCAGTAGGAAAAGAATTGGCACTTGTTTTGTGGGAAAGACTGGAATGATGTTGAAATTGTAAAATGCAGCTTTAGTGCCAGGAGTAAAGCAAATACAACTCAGTGAAGAACCTGATCATCTCACACCATCCCGCTCCTCTCCACATCAAACCAAGCCAACTGTGTGTGTGCTAATGGAAAAAGTGTTTCTGGTTCTATGAGCCATTGGCCCGCCATTAAAGTTTAGTGCAAGATTATAATTAACAGGACGTCTGTCTTAAACCACATGACCACATCAATATGAAATTTCAGCCTCACAGATTTTGAACATAAACCAAACACTAACTTGTGATACCATTCCAGTCAGATTTAGCTCTTCGTCTACATTTGGAGGAGACGCCCTGAACATGGTGTGTGCATTTAGGTTTCTTAGGGTTTATAAGGATTTCGTTTTTTTTTATTATTTTTTTTTTATTTCACTGGAAGAAGACTTAATTAGAAAAGCAGAAGAAATAAACAAAAATGCTGGAATTGCATCACACATATGGCGGTTGAAATATATATGTATATAAACTAAATGTATGTGTGTCTGTCCAGCTGATTTTGTCATAACTTCCAGCTCGACAGAGTTTAATTAAATTTCCTGTGGGACGTTTGTCTCGTATGTTCCAAAACCACGTTGTAATTAGAAGCAGTAACGTCAAGTGCTAAAACACGGGGCGTTAGAGCAAACCCATCCACACCGGTTTGAGGTGAGTCATGATGATGAGTAAAACTGATGTTATGAACAGTCATGTGCCTGATGTAATAATCTACTTCAAACAGGGAGTGTATTTGTCTGAGCACCAAAGAAGGACAACTTAGTGTAAACAAGGCATCAGATACTCAACCTTACAGAATGTCATTTCTGTCTATTAATAAGTTAGACAGAGAGTTCTGCTGTACAGAAACACACACGTACACGGACGTGGACTTCAACCTCAAATAAAAATAATAATAATAATAATCACTGATTATATTAAAGATCAGCAGATTATTTTTAGCTTTAACTTTTTAACTATTTCTACAAACTCTTTAACTGTTAATCCATTAACATACAGTAACGCTAGTAAATAACAATAAACAGGAAAAGTGGGATAGAACTGTCTGGAGTAAATTGTGATTTCTGCACTGTTTTAAATCAAAGTTTAAGACTGATAATTTTAATTAAATTCATGCATAAACAATGTGATCTTCTAATCTATAAGAGAGTGGATTTTGTGTTTGCTGACAGCTCTGGTGGTTTTAGTAAAAGTGGTGACAATGGGAGCAGTAAACCAAAACATGGCCTTTAGGGGGCACTGCAGTATTTGGTTGGTGTCGTCCCAAGGTTGATGATGATATACAGTATCTGAATCTATTAGAGTCATGAGCTTTGGTATCAGACATCTAAGCAGAATAATTCCCATTAAAGTACAAAACAATGGAAGCTCTATATCTTTACCAAGACAGGAACTTCCTGATTTGGAGATTTTATATTAGAGTAATGGGAAAACATTTACGTTCCGCACAAACAGAGGTGAGATTTGTACCAACAACCCTGGACATGCGAACCACTAAACCACTGTGCCAGCCAAGAAATACTGTAATTATCTAAATATAATATAAACTACCAGTCAAGAGTTTGTGCACCCCCTTCTAATTCCATTGTCTTTCCTGAATTTTATTTTATGTGTTATTTCATACAGTAGTTTCAAAACCTCCAGTATTGTTCTAGAATGTAGAAAATACATGTTTAAACAAAAACACTGATTTAGTAGGCGTGTCCAAACTTTTATGTACATTTAATTTAAGTGTAAATCCAGATTCATCTATTCTTCCTGTTAGACCAGGGCCTGTATTAACAAAGCTTCTTAACCCTAAAAGTTGCTCCTAACAATGAAATTCTTAGAATTATGACATTTTCTTAGAATTTCCCCTTAAATTTAGGACTAAACAGTTAACAAACTAATAGTAGATATTCTCGATATCTCTTGCTAATGTGCTACAGTAGTTAGCCAGCTAATATGTACAGCAGGTTTAGCTTAGCATAAGGTACAAAAGACAAAAAAATGGCACCAAAACAGCACAAATTAAAGCTATGGGATTTATTAACGGATAGTTCATGTTAATAATCAATAATCCATTAATTATTAATAATTAACAATAGGATGCTTGTTTTTCTGAGCTTAAGTTTTATTTGAATCTTCAAATAGGAAGTAATGTAAATTTCCACTGTCTGAAATTATCTCAGATCACTATCTTGTCTCAATTGTCTCAGTTTTATCAGTAATCTCCCAGAGTTACCAACTTCGATTAGGCCACTGTCTGACCCCACAGAACTCGATCAGGCGACTGAATATTGAGAGTCGACATTTCGTTGTACCTTAGATAATGTAGCTCCAGCTAAAAGAAAAATTATTTGAGATAAGAAACTCGCTCCCTGGTATAACGATCACACGCGCACTTTAAAACAGACTGCTCGGAAATTAGAGCGTAAATGGCGTCAAACTAAATTGTTAGTATTTCAAATAGCATGGAAAGAGAGCATCCTGAACTATAGGAAAGCTCTTAGTGTAGCTAGATCAACGTATCTCTCCACTCTTATAGAAGAAAATAAAAATAATCCTAGATTTTTATTTAATACCGTAGCCAAATTAACCAGAAATAAGACCACTACAGAAATCTCCACAACAACATCATGCAATAGTGAGGACTTCATGAACTTTTTTAATAATAAAATTGTAAATATCAGGCATAAAATTGAGGCTTTGAAACCGAACAATGTAATTGATACAGATGTTAACCTAGCCATGTCAGATTCAAACCTAGAATACTTTACTCCCCTTGAAGAGAATGAACTAATTTCACTCATCTCTTCTGCAAATTCATCAACCTGTATATTAGATCCTATACCGACACATTTTCTTAAACAGATAGTACCAGTAATAACAGAACCGCTGTTGAGAATAATTAATTCCTCACTTAGCATTGGTCATGTTCCAAAATCTTTTAAATTAGCAGTTATCAAACCAATAATTAAGAAACCTGACCTCGACCCCTGTCAGCTGTCCAATTACAGGCCAATATCAAACCTCCCCTTTATCTCTAAGATTCTGGAAAAGACAGTAGCGGAGCAGCTATGCTCATATCTACATAGAAATGGCATACATGAACTGTATCAGTCAGGATTTAGGCCTCATCACAGCACAGAAACAGCACTCGTTAAAGTAGTAAATGACGACCTATTGGCCTCTGATCAGGGTTGTGTAACTATGCTTGTATTACTCGACCTCAGTGCAGCTTTTGACACCATTGATCATGTTATTCTTCTTCACAGATTAGAAAATGTAGTAGGAATTAAGGGTACAGCCCTCTCCTGGCTCAGATCCTATTTGACCGATCGTTATCAGTATGTAGACTTAAATGGTGATTATTCTGCATGTTCTCTAGTGGAGTTTGGCGTTCCGCAGGGTTCAGTTTTAGGCCCACTGCTTTTCTCCCTTTACATGCTTCCTCTGGGCAACATAATCCGTAAGCATGGTATTAGTTTTCATTGTTATGCTGACGACACACAGCTATACGTCTCAACAAAACCTGATGAGAAAAACCATCTTACTAAAGTTGAGCAATGTGTGCAGGACATAAGAAATTGGATGCTAATTAACTTCCTTCTGCTTAATCCGGATAAGACAGAAGTTCTAGTCATAGGACCGCATACAGCTAGAAGTAAAATCTTAGATCACACCGTAACTTTAGATGGCCTTTCTGTTTCATCAAGTGCAACAGTAAAAGACCTCGGCGTGATTATAGATTCCAGCCTTTCATTTGAAGCTCATGTAGATAACATTACCAGGATAGCATTCTTTCACCTCAGAAATATCGCCAAGATAAGAAATATACTGTCGCTAAACGATGCAGAAAACCTTGAAAACTTTCTTTCTATGTTAAAGTAGCATGGCGGCATTCCTGAATTTGATTTTGAACCAGTACAATATAAAAAAACTAAGGAAATGGGAAATGGACCGGGCCCTGAGGAAGATTGTGGAGAAGGACCGATTCCAGACCTTGGGGGACCTGCGGAAGCAGTGGACTGAGTCTGGAGTAGAAACATCCAGAGCCACCGTGTACAGGCGTGTGCAGGAAATGGGCTACAGGTTGCAAATTTTGCATGTCATTCGGAAATCAAGGTGCCAGAGTCTGGAAGAAGACTGGGGAGAGGGAAATGCCAAAATGCCTGAAGTCCAGTGTCAAGTACCCACAGTCAGTGATGGTCTGGGGTGCCATGTCAGCTTTCATTTTTCAGCACGACCTGGCACCTGCTCACAGTGCCAAAACCACTGGTAAATGGTTTACTGACCATGGTATTACTGTGCTCAATTGGCCTGCCAACTCTCCTGACCTGAACCCCATAGAGAATCTGTGGGATATTGTGAAGAGAAAGTTGAGAGACGCAAGACACAAGAATCTGCAAAAGGATTCCCGACCAAGTATTGAGTGCATAACTGAACATAATTATTTGAAGGTTGACTTTTTTTTGTATTAAAAACACTTCTTTTATTGGTCGGATGAAATATGCTAATTTTTTGAGATAGGGATTTTGGGTTTTCATGAGCTGTATGCCACAATCATCAATATTAAAACAATAAAATGCTTGAACTACTTCAGTTGTGTGTAATGAATCTAAAATATATGAAAGTCTAATGTTTATCAGTACATTACAGAAATTTATGAACTTTATCACAATATGCTAATTTTTTTAGAAAGACCTGTATTAACTGTAATAAATTGCAAGCAGTTTGTGCACAAACACAAATTAGAGGGGGAACAACAAAAACAAACCACAATTACATTTTACCCATTACATTTACAGAACAAGCATTTAATTTTAGTAAAATTTATAATAAAAAAAAAAACGAAAAACAAACAAATCTTATCAAAGCAACATTTATTAAAAATGTACAAGTGCTGAAAAATAATTTAGTGCTGATTAAACAAGTATGATTCCATTTCCAGTAAGGAAGTTTATGTTTGGGACTAGACTGATTCTGACTGGTTGGTGTTTGGGTTTAGACTCGAGTAGGCTGAATCTGATTGGTTGGTGTTTGGGTTTAGACTCGAGTAGGCTGAATCTGATTGGTTGGTGTTTGGGTTTAGACTCAAGTAGGCTGAATCTGTTTGGATGGTGTTTGGGTTTAGATTCTGGTAGGCTGAATCTGACTGGTTGGTGTTTAGGTTTAGACTCAAGTAGGCTGAATCTGATTGGTTGGTGTTTGGGTTTAGACTGGTAGGCTGAATCTGATTGGTTGGTGTTTGGGTTTAGACTCAAGTAGGCTGAATCTGTTTGGATGGTGTTTGGGTTTAGATTCTGGTAGGCTGAATCTGACTGGTTGGTGTTTAGGTTTAGACTCAAGTAGGCTGAATCTGATTGGTTGGTGTTTGGGTTTAGATTCTGGTAGGCTTAATCTGACTGGTTGGTGTTTGGGTTTAGACTCAAGTAGGCTGAATCTGATTGGTTGGTGTTTGGGTTTAGATTCTGGTAGGCTGAATCTGACTGGTTGGTGTTTGGGTTTAGATTCTGGTAGGCTGAATCTGACTGGTTGGTGTTTGGGTTTAGATTCTGGTAGGCTGAATCTGACTGGTTGGTGTTTGGGTTTAGATTCTGGTAGGCTGAATCTGACTGGTAGACTGAATCTGACTGGTTGGTGTTTGAGTTTAGACTCAAGTAGGCTGAATCTGACTGGTTGGTGTTTGGGTTTAGATTCTGGTAGGCTGAATCTGACTGGTTGGTGTTTGGGTTTAGATTCTGGTAGGCTTAATCAGACTGGTTGGTGTTTGGGTTTAGACTCGAGTAGCCTGAATCTGATTGGTTGGTGTTTGGATTTAGAGTCTGGTAGGCTGAATCTGATTGGTTGGTGTTTGGGTTTAGACTCTGGTAGGCTGATTCTGACTGGTTGGTGTTTGGGTTTAGACTCTGGTAGGCTGATTCTGACTGGTTGGTGTTTGGGTTTAGACTCGAGTAGGCTGAATCTGATTGGTTGGTGTTTGGGTTTAGACTCTGGTAGGCTGAATCTGATTGGTTGGTGTTTGGGTTTAGACTCTGGTAGGCTGAATCTGATTGGTTGGTGTTTGGGTTTAGACTCTGGTAGGCTGAATCTGATTGGTTGGTGTTTGGGTTTAGATTCTGGTAGGCTGATTCTGACTGGTTGGTGTTTGGGTTTAGACTCTGGTAGGCTGAATCTGCTTGGTTGGTGTTTGGGTTTAGATTCTGGTAGGCTGAATCTGACTGGTTGGTGTTTGGGTTTAGATTTTGGTAGGCTGAATCTGATTGGTTGGCGTTATGGTTTTGGTACATCGACTGCATTTTGATGTCGGGAATCTGGAGTAGATTATTTTGTTGATCATCATCAGTCTGAAATCAATAGAGAGGAACAACACATCAGAACAAAACCTTTCACATTAACATTTTGCACATAACCACAAGAGCTTTTGATACACTGCCCAACCAAAAAGAAGTTTGGATTTAAATAAATAAATATATAAATAAATACCTAAGAGTCTGTGATTAGAAAATTCCTGCAGTGATTGATGTGTTTTGGCTACAACATTTCTTTTAATCCTTACTAATGCAGTGAGGAGCTTCTCATTTCTTAAGCAACCATGTTCAATGATGTGTCTCATGGTCGTGGAAATGTTTTTCCACTTATCGTTATACTGATGCACCCTGACATTACTGAGGTGAGTTTAGCTAATGTTAGGTACACTGTACAGGAGTTAGTGAGCTAAATATTCATAACAATATCTATCTTTTTCTCCACTTTCACCAGACTTTTGCCCAGCAACAGAGTCCTCCTCCACACCAGCACACACGGCCAGTTAACGAAAGTTCGAGAAAACTCAGAAGTGTTTAACAGTTACAGAGTGGCGGCGCCTAAGTACTCAGTAAGTTAAAGGATATAAAAATGTCCGTGTTAGTTTGGCTTCAGAGTAGCTAATGCTCATCTACTGGGGGATCATGAACATGGTGTTGGAGGGGACTGTAGTCTTTGAGGGTCCGGGTGGACATACAGCAGCTTTAGGAGTGATGTTTGATCAGGTCTGTGCTCTAAACATTAAATTCCAAAAGGATTGGACGTACACCTATGATGCCATTCGAATGATTATTATTGGACTTGGAGAGACATGCTGTCTTCAGATTCACATGCTGAGAAACAAACTCTTGTTGCCATAGAGACTATTTTTTGTGTCTGACACATTGGGAAAAAATTCTTCAAAAGTAAAAACTTTGCTAATTTTAAAAAATATTATGATGTAAGATTCTGAAAAACATTTTTTTTTTTTTACAGTTTATTTCTTTGCAGCACAGCAGGATGTTGCTTACCATGTGATTTCCTTCAATTTGCTGATTAATAAGGGCGGAGTCTACAGAAACAGAAAACACACAGGTGATGCACGGCCAGTGATAAATGTGTGTGTGTGTGTGTGTGAGATTGTGTAAGAGAGAGTAGTACCTCGTGTCTTGCTGAATTTCAGTTTATATATGAGTCCAGATCCTCCAGTCAGCAGTAACAGCACACACAGTGTCACAGAGAAAGACACAACGAGGAGTGAGGAACCTGGTGATGACATGTGATACATTTTTATGTGCATAGCCCTTTTATCAATAGACATTGTTACAGAGTAACTGGTACAGAAATCTTGACATAACATCACTACTTCGATACAAACCTGTACTGCATTTTCGAAAACGCACATTTTTGTTATTATAAAATAACAAACAAACAAAAATACTTTTTTCCAGCAATGTGCGAAAAATCATGTGGCAGCAGCAGCACAATACCTACTGTATACTCATGCAGATAGAGATTAGGCTGGGGATGCACTAGACAACAGTCACAAACTGGAAGTATACTGTACACTATATATACTATATATATATACACTATATATAAGTATACTGTACACTATATATACTATATATATTTACACTATACTGTATATAAGTATACTGTACCAGCTTTAACAGACTCAAAAACTGTGGATCATACGCTTAACGAGGGATGATAAACTACGTGCCAATCCAACTGAGGCCAACTGAGCACATCAAACTCTCACAACAACTCTCGCACGGACAAGAATAAAGTGCAAGACCGAGATAAAGGAAAAGAAAAAAGAAAAATAAACCAGCAAACAATCATGGATAGAAGACATGCAGAAGCAGTTCTACTATGTACAGCTGGAAGAAGAGAGAAAGCCGACACTGTTTCTGCACGCACATTTCAGCTTTACTTCTCTTCCACGGTGGACTTTTCTTTTTTCTCCACCTGTTATCACATGAGAAATCAGACATGCAAATGTGGGGCATGACCTCGCCTCATCTACATTCATTACCTACTGACAGTACACATTCCCCCGGTCCAGTCCGTGACCTCATGTTGGGAGGAGTCAGTTCTCAGTCGGTTCTCCTCACACACACGCCAATTTGATTCTCTACCCCTCAAAGTCAAACTATAACTATAACTAGGGTTTAAAAATCTCTAATATACAAAAATCTATGTATTGTGAAGGCTTACCAGGCTGAGGTGTGTCTGTGCTGATTTGATTCTCTGTTGATGAAAACACAAATTATTATATTCGCTTTAAACATGACACCCGTAATCCTTCACATCAGTGTAAAGATTAATGACAGATCTCAAATACGATGGTCAGATGAGCATCCTTATGAGCATATTTACTAGGTTTTTGTTTTTAATAACCCCAATAGCTCTAGTAACATAAATGTTGGAAAAATTTTCCCTCACCAATAACATGGAGATGAATTTCTTTGAAAAAGGAATAATATCCGACTGATTCATCCCCTTTCCACAAGGCACAGGAATAAACTCCTCCATCATCTTCCCTCACATCACTGATGTTCACATGGAAAACTTTATTTATCCTGTCATCAAAAATGGAGAATCTGCCATCCTGGCATCGTTCTGTTCCACTGGTCCGGATCAATTCGGTTTCAGAGAAATGGTCCAGTTTGTAGAAGAATTTATAGGTAGTTTCAAATTGTACTGGATAGTAGCAGCTGATCGTCACAGTCTGTCCCAAATAACCTCTTTGTTTTGTTTTGGTCTCAGTACAACAGGAATCTGCCAATCAGACAATGAATTAGTGCAGAATTATTAAAGTCCTAACAAGAAGAATCAGAGACTTCTCAAGAATTCATAAAAAAAAAAAAAAAAAAAAAACTGAAATTAATTCCCAAACAATATCTCAGGCAAGTGTATTATAATAATAATAATAATAATAATAATAAAATATTCTCACCACTTTTCACCTGCAGGTTAATCTCATGACTCCACACTCCGTTCTCTCCACACTTGTACATTCCAGCGTCCTGTAAGCTCAGGTTTCTGAATACCAAAGCAAACGATCCACGGGAGCCAAGCAGAGAAGCGTTCTCGTTATTAATGCATTTGTTCTTCTCTTGGGCCTCAGGTTCTATCAGATTCTCACATTTGCAGAAATACACACCAGGTTGGGGAAAGAAGCAGTAGATTACAACACGACTTCCTTTGTAACCAGGCACATCATGGACCTGCCCACAGCCCACTGGACCTGCCAATAAAAATGGAAGGATATCACTACATCACTACTGATTGAGCTTTTTGCTATAAATGGACCAAATACAGTGTTCCAACAGGGACACGGATTTCACATTTTTGCCTCCGTACACCACCACAATGGATTTAAAAAGAAGCTGTCAGGAAGAGTAGACTTTGACTTTTAATTGAAAGAGGTTAAAAATATTGCATCAACTGTTATATCCATCAATAATTATAGCCATTTTCCCATTTCCATAGGCAGTATTACTGTAAGATCATTGTTTAATGTTTAGAGTAAAATTGCAATCGATGACTTCCTGAAGTCTGGAGCTCATGTTCAACACCACATGCTGAGTTTGCTGCTTGAGCTGCTTTGCCTTTGCTTTACTGCAGCTGTCTTCAGTCGCAACAACAAATACAGCCTGCACCATATTTGATGATGATGTGGAATACTTTGGGGCAGTAGTGGCTCAAACAGTTAAGTTTCTGAGGTACGTGGTTAAAACGTTTGGGTTCCAGCCCCACCATGGCCAGGCTGCCAGTGTTGAGCCCTTAAACAAGGCCTTTAATCCTGTCTGATTTAATTCAATTCAATTCAGTTTTATTTGTATAGCGCTTTTAACAATTGACATTGTCTCAAAACAGCTTTACACAATCAAGAGAATTATTTAATTTTGTATGGAATGTGAATGTGTATGAATCAAAATGTTCAGTCCCTGGTGAGCAAGCCGAGGGCGACAGTGGCAAGGAAAAACTCCCTGAGATGGTAATAGGAAGAAACCTTGAGAGGAACCAGACTCGACAGGGAACCCATCCTCATCTGGGTGAAACAGATAGCAGGAAATGATCTGCATTTATACAGTGTTAAGTGTTAGGTTCAGCTATAATAGTTGATGTTAATTGATGTTAATATGGAGTCCAGGTAGTGATTGAAGACAATTGCAGTCTTGAACTATCGTAACCAAGTCCTCAGAGAAACAGCTGTCAACACTAGTCGAGGCCAGAACCATCTTTATGGTAGAGTGAAACCCTCCTCAGACACCAGACGCATCCTAAAGAGACACACGGGGCATCCATGCGACAAGACCTCCAACCAGAAACGGGGCACCAGGATGGATCAGACAGGTCCGGAGGGCAGAGGGAGTCTGGATCACTGGCAGCTCAGGAACCACATGTGTAGCTCGACAAAGAGAGAGAGAGAGAGGGGGAGACAGAACAGAAGAGGAGAGATAACAGTTAGGTATGGTCACAGTCACAATGTCTAATTTTAATGTATATTTACTGTAGAGTGCAAGCAGGGACTCCGGCAGGACTAACTATGACATCATAACTAAAATGGAGAGCCAGAAGGAAACACAAACATGAGGGGGAACTGAGATGTAAAGCAAACAATCACCTCACCGTCAACAAACCTGAGTGATCAAATGAGAGTGAGGAAGACAGCATCTAAACATACCAGTTCACCATAATACTCTACGTCCATGAGTCCCCCAGATCTGCTCCTTTACCTTATGGCAAATCTATTTATAAAAATGCTTGGCTAAATAAATAGGTTTTTAGCCTAGACTTAAAGACTGAGACTGTGTCTGAGTCCCGAACACTATTTGGAAGACTATTCCATAATTTTGGGGCTTTGTAAGAAAAAGCTCCGCGCCCAGCTGTAGTTTTCATAATACGCGGTACTGACAAGCAGCCTGCATCCTTTGACCGAAGTAGGCATGGCGGATCGTAAGACACTAGCAGTTCGCTCAGATACTGCGGCGCGAGACCATTTAATGCTTTATATGTCAAGAGTAGTATTTTAAAATCAATGTGAAATTTCACAGGGAGCCAATGCAGTGAAGATAGGATAGGGGTGATGTGCTCATATCTTCTGGTTCTAGTGAGGACTCTCGCTGCTGCATTCTGGACTAGCTGAAGCTTGTTTATGCACCTAACTGAACAACCAGACAGTAAGGCATTACAATAGTCCAACCTAGAAGTCATAAAAGCATGAACTAGTTTTTCTGCATCGTTTAGCGACAATATATTTCTTATTTTGGCGATATTTCTGAGGTGAAAGAATGCTATCCTGGTGATATTATCTACATGAGCTTCAAATGAAAGGCTGGAATCTATAATCACGCCGAGGTCTTTTACTGTTGCACTTGATGGAACAGAAAGGCCATCTAAAGTTACGGTGTGATCTAAGATTTTACTTCTAGCTGTATGCGTCCTATGACTAGAACTTCTGTCTTATCCCGATTAAGCAGAAGGAAGTTAATTAGCATCCAATTTCTTATGTCCTGCACACATTGCTCAACTTTAGTAAGATGGTTTTTCTCATCAGGTTTTGCTGAGACATATAACTGTGTGTCGTCAGCATAACCATGAAAACTAATACCATGCTTACGGATTATGTTGCCCAGAGGAAGCATGTAAAGGGAGAAAAGCAGTGGGCCTAAAACTACGGTATTAAATAAAAATCTAGGATTATTTTTATTTTCTTCTATAAGAGTGGAGAGATACGTTGATCTAGCTACACTAAGAGTTTTCCTATAGTTCAGGATGCTCTCCTTCCATGCTATTTGAAATACTAACAATTTAGTTTGACAATTTACTTTGATTTAGGTACACTATATCCTGAAACGTGTACATGAAAAAAATAATTTTGCTGAACATTTCATAAAATGAAAAAAAATTAATCTTAATCTGTGGCTCATGAGGCCTTACTTTCCTCCTCCATATTCTCCTCCCCCCACAATTCTGTTACAAGTTCATCTTGGTTTCATCTGTCCTAACTAATCTGTCCTTCTAACCTGTCCTTAAGTGTGGATTTTGACCATTATGCTCCACCAGAGTGTTCTTGACATTGAGTTAGATATTGTGAAAGGGTTTTTCTTCACCAAGGAAAGAATTCTGTGATCATAGATGGATTGATAAATAGTAGATGCAATATGCTACAGTAGTGGCGTGGTCAACCTTACGCCTACAGATGGTTAGAGGCAGGTAAAGCTAACCAGAAACACCATATGCCTTCCACTAGTGGCTCATTATGCATTTTATTCAGGTGTATATGTCTTTGTTTTGGCAAAAGGAGGGAGCAAGACTTGGCTAAGAGTGTACCTGTACACCTAACCATCTTTTCATCCTTTATTTCCCCGAACATCTCAGAAGTGTTACCCCAGTGTTGAAAGTGGAGGATGAGTGAAAGTAGTGAAGGATGATAAGTTCAGGAGAGTCCTCATTTGCCAAGCTTGTCCACACCTTTTTTTTTTTTAGAATCCATCAGACTCAATTCTATGAACTTCTCCAACTGTACTGGTCGCTTTGAAGTCTGCTGCCAGGAAGGAGTGCTTCAATGGATGGCACGGCCACCACAGCTAGGAACGGGCCACTCCCAGACACCAAAGCAGGCCAGACTTTTTTGGATTGCATTAAATATATTTGTGTTTCGCTGTGCAGTTGACAGCACTGGAGCTCGTTCTAGCATTAACAGACACAGTCAGGTTACAAGAATGTAGCTTTGACCATAATTGGTTAGATCATCAGAGTTCTGTAATAGTAGACAATCTTGAATTAAAGGCAGCTCAAATTGAAGGGAATTGAGAAGACAGTGAGCTTTGAGCAGAGCGCTGTGTTTGGTGAGTGATGTAAATGTGCAGAGCTTGCCACTTTACCAGGCATAATGTATGCTGCAATCATTAGAAAAAGGCTATAGTGAGTGATTCATAACACTCGAACCAAAGAGGTAGTGACACAGTTGTTTATTTGCGAAGCTGTTTCATTTAGGATGCCATTTAGTAGTGGATAAAACACTAAACTATCTTGTTGTTACTAGGCTGGACTTCAGGTGAAACTTGTGTGCTGTGACCCAAATGATTTACCACCACCACCCAAAATTGCCCTTGCATAAAGTACTACTAACCAAGGTCCCCTTCAAAAGAACTGTAATGGAGCTTGTGGCATTGGAACGAACTGCACATCGCTTTGTGTTAGATTATCCACATTATCTCACGGGTAGGAATCCCAAAAAGATTCTGACTGATCAAGACCCTGCTTTCATGTCACATGCATTAACAGCCACTAACAAACAAACGATTTAATTTTAATGCGTAAGAACATGATTTACTACATATGTTTGTTCACAATACTGCTTGGGATAAATGGTTAGAACCCATATCGTTTGCTGAATTAGAAATGCAGGATTTTCCCTGTATGAATCATAAGTTTTGCATAGTAGGTCCCATTTAATGCATGAAATTAATAGGCTGATTCTATAGAATTAGTGCCATTTCAAGATGGCGCCGGTGAGGTCGGCTGCCATCACGACTGCTCCGACCACCTTTTCTTTGTTTTTGTTATTTAAGTTAGTTGTCAGTGTTTTAAAATCGGCAAAATCACCACCATTGAGTACATTAGGTATGATAGAGACACTCTTGTTTCTATTGGTATACAATGTACTCACAATTCGACGTTTTTAACTCCGGATCCGAGCTGGCCGAGTGAGATCCTGAGAGAGAACAATGGACGCGACACGAAGCGGAGGCCTCGAGGGAGACGAGCTGGCGTGAGAAACCGGCTCAGAGCCCGTGCACACCGCACACCTCTGCCTAGCATCCTGCTCGCCAACGTCCAGTCACTGGAGAACAAACTTGATGACCTCAGGGCCAGGATAAAGTTCCAGAGAGATATTCGGGACTGCAACCTTCTCTGCTTCACCGAGACATGGCTGAACCCAGCGGTGCCAGACAACGCCATACAACCAGCCGAGTTTTTCTCGGTTCACCGCATGGACAGGACACGGGACTCGGGGAAGTCAAGGGGAGGCGGCGTGTGCTTAATGTTGAACAACAGCTGGTGCAACAGCGCGAGCGTTGTTCCTCTTACACGCTCCTGCACACCAAACCTGGAACTACTGTCCATCATGTGTCGTCCTTTTTATCTTCCACGGGAGTTCACATCGGTCATAATCAGTGCCGTTTACATACCACCACTAGCGGACACTGAAACTGCCTTATGCGAGCTGCATGAGGCACTCACACAGCACCAGACACAACACCGGGATGCTGCGCTCATTGTGGCGGGGGATTTTAATAGTGCCAACCTCAAACGCGCAGCGCCGAACTTTTATCAGCACATCACCTGCCCCACCAGGGGAGAAAGGACACTGGACCATTGTTATACCATGGTCAAAGACGGTTACAAGGCACAATCTCGTCCAGCGTTTGGTAAATCCGACCACGCCACGCCATCTTCCTCAATCCAAAATAAAAACAAAGGCTGAAACAGGAAGTTCCGGTTCAGAGGGAGGTCGCGCGCTGGACGGACCAATCGGTGGCCACGTTACAGGACGCACTCGATGACGCAGACTGGGACATGTTCAGAAACAGCTCCGATGATGACGTCAGCGTGTTTAAGGAAGCGGTTGTGGGATTTATTGAGAAGCTGGTAGACGATACGGTGGAGAAAAAGACTATCAGAACGTTTCCCAACCAGAAGCCGTGGGTGGATAAAACCATCCGCGACGCTCTGAGATCTCGCGCAGCTGCCTACAACACGGGACTTGCGTCGGGGGACATGGAACCGTACAAGGCTGCGTCATATAAGGTCCGGAAGGCGGTGAAAGAGGCGAAACAGGGCTACAGGAGAAAACTAGAGTCACAGCTTCAACAGAGTGACTCTAGGAGCCTGTGGCAGGGACTGAGAACAATAACGGATTATAAAGCACCAACATCCGGTATGACGAACGCGGACGCGACTCTGGCAGACGAGCTCAACACCTTCTATGCTGGCTTCGAGGCTGCAGCTAAAGACGCTAGCGATGCTAACGCTAACGCTAACGGCGCTAATGCTAGCGGCGCTAACGGCTGCAGACAGGAAGTCACTGCCAGCACCGGGAACGCGCTCATCATCTCCGAGCACGACGTGAGGAGAGCCTTTGAGAGAGTGAACACCAGGAAAGCAGCAGGACCAGACAGCATCTCAGGCCGTATCCTCAGAGCCTGCGCAGACCAGCTAGCACCTGTGTTCACTGAGATATTCAACATCTCTCTATCTCAGTCAGTGATCCCCACATCCTTCAAAGAGTCCATCATTGTTCCTGTCCCGAAGAAACCACATCCTGCTTCCCTCAATGACTATCGCCCTGTAGCCCTCACCTCAGTAGTGATGAAGTGCTTTGAACGCCTTATCAGAGACTTCATCATTTCTTCACTACCCGACACACTGGACCCCCTACAGTTTGCATACCGTCAGAACCGCTCCACAGATGATGCAATCTCTCATCTCCTCCACACATCACTCACTCACCTGGACATTAGGAAAGGGAATTATGTTAAAATGCTCTTCATCGACTACAGCTCTGCTTTTAATACCATAATTCCCTCCACACTCACCACCAAGCTGGAGCACCTGGGACTCAGCTCATCTATATGTCAGTGGATCTCCAATTTTCTGACTGGCAGACCACAGGCAGTAAGGATGGGCGGTCATGTCTCAGCTACACTCACTCTCAGCACTGGAGCCCCCCAGGGTTGTGTTCTGAGCCCCCTGCTGTACTCTTTGTACACCCACGACTGCGTGGCTACTACCAACTCCACCTCCATCATCAAGTTTGCTGACGACACCGTCGTGGTCGGACTGATCACCAACAATGATGAGTCGGACTACCTAGAGGAGATTGGAAATCTGGAGAACTGGTGCCAGAGGAACAATCTCCTCCTGAACGTCAGTAAGACAAAGGAGCCGATAGTGGACTTTAGTACAAAGCAGGAGAGGAACTACCAGACCCCCGTCATCAACAGGAGCCCAGTGGAGAGAGTGGACAGCTTCAGATACCTCGGTGTTCACATCACACAGGACCTGTCATGGTCCTGTCACATCAACACCGTGGTGAAAAAAGCCCGGCAGCGTCTCTACCACCTCAGACGCTTGAGAGACTTTAGACTGCCCTCCAAGGCGCTCAGGAACTTCTACTCCTGCACCATAGAGAGCATCCTGACGGGAAACATCACGACCTGGTTCGGGAACAGCACCATGCAGGACAGACGAGCTCTACAGAGGGTGGTGCGATCAGCCGAGCGCATCATCCGCACTGAGCTCCCTGACCTGCACTCGATCTACAGCAAGCGGTGCTGGATCAAGGCCAGGAAGATCATGAAGGACCTCAGTCACCCCAGTAATGGACTGTTCTCTTTGTTGCGGTCTGGGAAGCGATTCCGCTCCCTAAAGGCCAACACAGAGAGGCTGAGGAGGAGCTTCTTCCCGCAGGCGATAAGGTCTCTCAATCACACCTCCACACAGGACTAATAACATCTTTTAAGCTCACAACACTGACTGGACAATCATGGACACATTCATACACACTTGCACTAAATATTTATACATCTGGACAATTGCACATGTCACCTTTCATGCATATTTGCACAACCAATGACACTTTAATTCTATATACATATATACTCTATTTGCAATATTTTATTATGCCCTTATTGTACAGTTAATTTTACTAGTTAAAATTATTTCTTTAGTATTTCCTTTTTATTGATTATTTATTTTACGTACAAGCTTTTATTTTCTTTTTAAGGTCACTGGCGGTCGTGTAAGCATTTCACTGCATATTATACTGTGTATGAGACAAATAAAATTTGAATTTGAATTTGTATTCGAGAAAGATGAAAATAGTATGTATTAAAATATTTTTTGGGCGTTATGATGTGACTTAGTAGTTTATCTTTATTAAAAAGTATTGTTTGATCTTTTTTAAAAAGACAGGGCGGACTGTGACACGGATGAATATTTTGTGCTAATCTGATGTTAATGACATAATGTTGACACAAGGTGTTATCCAAATTAGATCATTTTTATTTCTTAGCTATAAAAGCACTATTTGGTAAAACCTGGTTAAGTATGAGTTTTTCACAACAACATTATTGAAAGCCTGAGATTGACGAAGCCTGTATGTGTGCAAACATCACTTCTGAACATGAATGATGTCACTTTTTAAAATGGTGTCATAAATATTAAAGTATATGGTTGTGTTACAGGATTGAATAAACACAAGCACATAGGTGTCAGTCAATATAACTAAAAAACATCAACTAATCAACATTTTGTTGAGATTCCAGAAGTAATGTTCTGATTTATCCTGATGGTTGATAGTCAATGTAACAACAAATATAATATGTAAAAATATGGACATGAATTTCAATAAAAAATATATTTGTCTTAATTTCTTGTTAATGATGTCTTTCATCATTATAAACCTCGCTAAGAGCTCTGCTCTGATTTAATAAAGATGTGATGGAGCAGGAGTGTACACCTTTCCATAAACATTATATTATATTTAAGCATTACATTAAAAGAATAATACACACAATCAATGAGCAAGGTTTTAAGCAGATTTAGTGTTTTTACCATGAATGCGTGTTACACTGGATTCTTTTTATATTACCGGGATCTGACAGCATTGTAGTAAACACACACACATGTAGTTTCTAATCTGAAATACAATAACTAACCTGAGATCAGGTAGAGGGTGGTGGTGATGATGATGATGAAGCTCTTCATTCTGAACTGAAGTTCAGGTTAAAACAACTCTTCCGCCAATATTATAGCGTTAGTCCACTTTTTACACTTCGTCATATACTTGTGTTATACTTGTGTATACATTTCCGTTGCGGATATGTCTCAGCGTCTTCTCTGTTACTCACACCCATCAACCTCCCACTGAAAATGTTGTAATACTTCCACATTACTGCTGATCAACTTTAAAATGGACAGATTGCATTAATAAAAAGATGATATTTTTAAGCTTGACATGAATTATGTAATACATCGTCTCCTACATTTCCTTTCATCTCATCCTGATTAGCTCTGTTTGTGCTGTTGCAAATCCCTTTAGTCTTAACATTAGAAGTTAAAAATAGTTGTAATTGTCACGATAGTGATGGAGGTAAACAAACGCAAGTGCAAATCAGTACTTGATTATATAACCAAAACAGACAATCCAAAATGTGAGGCAGAATCGAGGTCAAAAACCTGAAAGAGTCAGACCAGACACAACCCGAATGTCAAGGGTCGGCATACCTGGGGGGGGGGGGGGGGGGGGAAATCAGTTGACTGGTAAGGAATCAGTTTTGAGAAATCAGAACATAGTTTAGAATTTTGGATTTGTAGCGTTTTGGATAAAAAGTAGTTAACTCTTTATTTTGTGTTTAGAGTTTTGGGAAATTGAGACACTTTCAAGAAATGTGTTTAAAAGTTTGGGAAAAACTAAGAAAGTAATGATGCCTAATGTAAAGGAAGGTATACTCTTGTTACTCTCTCTTACTCTCCCATCCTCCCACCTTCCTTCCTTAAAAAGCAGTCACCCACAGTTGACCACTTCCTCTTCTACATTGCTGATGAAATACAGGCGCCATGTTTGTGGAATGAAGGCGACCTGTCTTCTCAAAGACTTTATTAAAGAAACGCTGTGTTCCCCGTGTGGAATGTATGACTTGGAAGGGCAGAATTACAATGGCAGTAACAAGCCAATCAGAATACAGGGAATAGAAACGCCAGGTTGGGGAGCTTACTGAGCATTTCACACCCTGTTTCAGGCTTTTCACGCTCAAATATTCACAACACACCTAGTCAGGGGATAAAATACTGTATATGCAAGAGTGTTCATTCACAGTGAAAGCTAAAGAAGGTTTATGCATTACCAGGTAGCTGCTTCAAACATGCATCGCCTTATTTCCTGTAGCTATAGAAGCAGAACCCAGAGTAGAGCAACACTGGGTGGAGCAGCACTGGGTGGGGCAGCACTGGGTGGGGCAGCACTGGGTGGGGCAGCACTGGGTGGGGCAGCACTGGGTGGAGCAGCACTGGGTGGAGCAGCACTGGGTGGGGCAGCACTGGGTGGAGCAGCACTGGGTGGAGAAGCACTGGGTGGGGCAGCACTGGGTGGGGCAGCACTGGGTGGAGAAGCACTGGGTGGGGCAGAACTGGGTGGGGCAGCACTGGGTGGAGAAGCACTGGGTGGAGAAGCACTGGGTGGAGCAGCACTGGGTGGAGAAGCACTGGGTGGAGTTGAGCATGGAGCTGGTGGAAGGTGTTTTGCTATATGAGGTCACACCAGGGCAAAATCGGATTTATTTTTGACCAGGTATTGTGTTTCAAATATTACTGATGCTACTTTTCTACAGTTGCTGCTGTTTTGCCAACTTTATGGCAACACACAAACTGTCTCATGTACCTTCATATACAGTATAACGGCATTTCTCATGCTGCTAACAGGATCTGGAGTTCGTTTGAATATATATACACCTGGTCAAGCAGTATACAGTTTCTCAAACCCAGGAAGAGGTTTTTGATCTTCACTTAGAACTGGTGAGTTACAATAACTTGTGAAAGTAGAAAAGGCTGGGCTGCATGACAAAATTTACATTATTCAAATAAGAAGCAATGGTGGGATCCAGTGAACTTTTGTAAAACAATATTCAGATTTCTTAATTTGTTTCGGTTTAAAGCTGTCGGTCCAGTTCCTGTAAAGACTAAAATAAAGACTCAGTAAAAACCTAACTGCTGATCATACCAGGTGATTTATCCCCGTCAGGACCCTGTGATCTCTGGACAGCTATTGGATCACTAACTATCGGTAACTCTAGACAATCAACTGGCATTTATCCCACACATTGGTAACCTCTCTCACTCTTGTTGGTTTCTTCTCTTCTGGTTTCTTCTTTCAACCTTCCCAAGTTCTCCCACACCTCACATCAAATTTAAAACCCTGATGCTTTCCTATAAACTATAAACGGTCCAGCACCCACTTACCCCTCAGCTCTAATCACACCTTGCACCGCACCATGTTCCCTCTGATCCTCCAGCACTGCTCGACTGGTCCCGCAGAGATCGTGGAAGACATGCATATAGACTGCTTTCTGTTCTGGCACCTAAGTCCTCTAGACGTCCGTACAACTGAGTCTTGGGGGAAGCTTTAAGCGAGGACCAAAGACCTGGCTTTATTCGGGTCAACCCATTAAAAAAAAACCTTCTTAACAGTGTTTGACTGACGGAACTTGTAGTCTGTAACGTAATCACTATTGTAAGGGTTTATTTATTGATGGAAACTTCTGTACATCGCTCTGGATAAGAGCACCTGCCAAATGCCTGAATGTTTTTTATAATTTATTCTGTGTATCCTCCATCAGCACCTCATCCTTCAGGTTTTTTGCCAAGCAGTGTATTTGCTTGATTTACTTTGCGTAGTTTTCCATAGATTTCTAGTTTCTGCAAAACCAGTTGATAGTCTTAACACATCACTGCAATCCCCCTCATCCCCCCCCTCGTCTTTCCCTTGTTTGTTTCTAAACAGAACACAAGACAAACATAATTCATTAAATGTCCCTGTCTCATGAGGGCAGCATTTTATCTAAAAAAAAAAAAAAAAAAACGGAACAAAAAGATTTTGATTAATTTCTGTCTGTTCACCAGATCACAGTTTTCCCACATTTTTTGCTCTTCATTCTGTTCCAGATGTCTTTGGTAGGGGATTTTAGTTTGCTTAAATCCCCAAGTTCTCTTAATTCCATCTCCATTAAAAAAAAATAAATCTGCCTGGTTTTCACTTTTTCCTTTGATTTTTAAAGGTTTCTGTTTGAGTGGATGTTGATTTAAGTGATAATTGTACTCAGTGTCCAGTGTAAAAAAAGTACCGTTAAAGCATCAAAGACACAAGTCATGACCACGTCCCTACAATACATACTGTAAAGCTTTTGCCAGGTTTCACAATTGTTAAAAATGAATTTGACTGTTTTCAAGATGCAGCTGGTTAGAATTAATTCCATCGATTTCTTCATCTAGGGAGGGAAAGTCCTACAGCTTCCACATTTTTGCACCCTGTGCCATTATGACAACCCACACACACCAAGAGATTTATCACTAATGAATATGGATTCACTACAGAGTTTGTTCAGTTATTTACACCATAACCACAGCACGATGAACACTGGTCCATTTTACTCACCTGGTCTGTTTAGCAGAGCAAATGTCTACGCTCTGAATCTGTTAAAGTGTACCATTTGCTTAATGCCCCATTCTGTAGCTATGCTAATGGTTGTGCTTAATCATAACATTGTACATTTTAAAAAGGAACAGATAAAAAAAAATAGTAGGTTTGGATTTGTTGCATGATTTCATTTGATCATCTGATAGTCACGTCAGTTTCCATTTGATCATTATTATATGGTTTATTAATTTTTTCCAGCAATAGACTTCTTATTATTAAAAAGCATTTTTTAAACTTCGAAAAACATTGTATAAAAGCTGATTGAACATTCAAGTCGGTGCGTTATCATGAACATCACCACAGCCGTGACTGTAACCCCTGTGACCCCATCACAGCCATCATGTTATTCACGATAAAGCAGATAAATATGCTGTTGCTCAGGACAGTCTCTTCCTCTCAGCAGTCTGAGCTGTTGAATAAAGACGGCATTTTGATCCTGCAGCTGCCACCGCTTGCTTGAATAAGGCACTTGAACGCAAAAATTTCCCAAACTGTCCTCCATGAGTCACTTCCAGGGCCGAACTGGCCTTCACACCGGTTCAACCAGTCACCCGGGGCGTGTCCTCAGGATCTGACCTTCCTCTTGTCATCAAAGAGGCGGCGTACCGTGTAAACCTGAGTGATGGCTACAGCAAGCATAACAACCAGAGAGGTACAGGACCAGAAGGAGACGCGCCACAGGTTGTCTTCCAGGAGGTTACGGTCCCGAGCCTCAAACGCCCTCAGAACCGTCTGCATCTGCCGACTTCGCTCCAGGTGACGGTGCATCGACTCGATCGACTCCTGCATGGAGAGGAGGTGTGCTTATGAGTCTTACACGCGGCTGAGAACCCTGTCCAACTCAATATGGTGTACAGACAGGACATTTAGCCTCAATATTTCTCTATTTAACTCAGGATTTGCCCATCTTAAACTTAACCACATACCCAATACGCATACAAACGTTTGGGGAATCAAATCATGCACTACAGTATAATCTTAAAATTTTGCAAATTACAATTCTAAACATAATCCCTGGTTCATTATAATCTTAAACCTAATCTTAATGCATTATAATTCTTATTTATAATTTATAATTATAAAACTTTGGCCAATTCCTAAATAATTTTTTCACTTCTAAAACTAATTGCAAAACTCTTAAACGCCAACCCATTTCAAAATAATCTAAAGGCTATTTTAAAGATAAATCTGAACCTAATCAATTTTTTAAACTTAACTTTTTTTATTCTTAACTTGAATATTTTAAGTTGAACTGAACCATAGCTGTAAGTCTGAACCTGATATAATCCTGCTCACTGTCACTGCTACACTGGCTCCACCTGGACTAGTTTTGTGATTTTAGACTTTTATCTCTGCCTGTAGTTTTATTTTTACCCGGATGTCCTCTAGCTTGTACTCCAGCAGGTTCTCAGGCTCCCCAAGGCCGGCCCACTCTTCCTCAGCTGTTGCATCATTTCCTGCGTTCTCCAAAATGACCTCGAAGAACACCATCTTTTCAGAGAAGCGGCTGAAGCTGTTGTCGAAGCAGATCTTGTAGTCTCCTGCTTCAGTGGGCTCCACCCTAAACATCAGGTATCAAAGGCATTATCAAAGGTTAGATCAAATTATAGAACACTGTAAAGCTATTTACAAACACACACACACGTGTTGACGTGTTGGAAGCAGGACAAATGGGTGAGTGTAAGGATCTGAGTGACTTTGAAATGGTACATTATGATGTATAGATGACTTGATGAGCGTCTCCAAAATGGTTTGTGGGATGTTCCTGGTCTGCAGGGGTCAGCATATACAAAAGGTGTTCCAGGGGAGGTGAACCGGTGAACTGGCGACAGGGCCATGGGTGGGCAGGGGTCACATGGGGAGTGAAGGCTGATCCCTGAAGTCTGATCCAATAGAAGAGCTACCGTAGCACAAACTGCTGAAAAAGTCATGAAACACAGAGTCCATGGCAGGTTGTTGTGTATGGAGCCGTGTAGCTGCAGAGCCGTCAGGGTGCCCAGACTGACCCGTGTCCTCCACCAAAAGCTCCTACAATGGGCATGTGAGCATCAGGACTGGACCACAGAGCGATGGAAGAATCTGGCCTGGTCTGATGCATCTGATCGGGTCCTGCCGTTCACTTGGTTGTTACTCTGGCATGTACCACCTACCTGAACACTGTTACAGACCGAGTTCCTGGAGACGGCATTCCCTGATGGCTGGGGACACATTGCTCAGGAACGGTTTTGAGAAACATAAAGAGTTCAAGGACTCACGTCTTGGTGGTGCATCTATACACATCACAGCACGACACATCAACAACAGGCAGTAATGGCAAGATCAAGTGTTCTTTATGGTGAATATTAGATAATACAAACATATAAAGAATCATAATCCAACCATTTTGGTGATCATGGTAAGTATGAGATTTGGTGAGGACTCACATGTGAACTCCATCAGAGCGGCGAAACTCTGAGGTCACGTGGACGCCATGAGGAGAAATGATGGAGAAGTCCACATCCATACCTGCTCCGGCAATCACCTACACACACACACACACACACACACACACATATTATATATTATATCTAACAGATATTAGATTTTTGGAATGTGGACAAACAAGGTGACCGCAAACAAACAAACAATAACAAACCGTAGTTTCTGCCTTTAACACACAGCGTATGGAGTAAAATCTATTGTTCAGGATGTTTACACACTAACACTGGTCTTATAATAACACAAAATCTGAGAATAAATCTCATAATTGTGTTGCTTGGAGTGATTAAAATTCACAACTCTACACCCTATCTTTCCTTTGTTACTCCGACTGTAACACAACGATAGAGAAGCTTTGCAATGAGACGTGAAAAAATTTCCAGAACGTTTCATTAGCTTTTTCATTTTACTAATATTTTTTTCTCGCACCATTTGCAATAAATCATTTCTTAATATTAAATCATTAAAATCATTAATATTAATTAATAGTAGCGCTAGCATAACTCAATCCAAGCGCTGACACGAACATCAATCATGCGTTCCGTGTTGTTATCTGTTATATCTGCAGTGTTGTGATGATGACGCGGGTCACATGCTGTTTACCGCGTGTTGCTCGAAAATGGGGTTTGCTCTCGCCTACTTTTAATCAGACGAGAGCGTGTCTCCTCACACTGACTAAATACACGTTAGTACGCCTCAGGACCCTGCCCCCATGAATTATTGAGTGAAGTAGACGTAACAGATGGATTGTAATGGGACGAGCACAACACATTCAACTTTATCTGAAACCAAATCAGCTGATCCACTGACTTGTGTATTAAGACTCCATGACTCCATGTTACTGACCAGGATTTTTACATCACGGACCAGGAGGGTGGTTTGGACGCCACAGACGATGGAGTTGAATAACAGACGAGGCATAAAAGCACAGTGCAGATAACTAAACAGACGACACGCCTTATTCCCACGACATACACTTTAACCCGGATACGAAGCAGGACCTTCAGTAGTAAAACACGGCTCTAATCAAAATCTCTTATCTGAAAGTGTAGACACCGCGCTGCGTTTATGCAGCGGAGCTTAAGGCTGCTCTGAAAGCGGTCAAGCTTTACACCTTGTAAACTGACTGGACTGGTTTCTTCTCTAAAAATCTCCTCTAGAGGGTTAAATAGTCCGATTCTGTCAGTCTGCACTTCCTGCATGAAAAACATAGCAGCACCCTTTATTGTGATGTGTGAGAAAGCCTTCACACACACATTCACACTACATCAGGTACATTCAATATTTCCTGCATCTTAGAGATGAAGTTAATTTCTATTGCTGTATTACTTTCGGGCAATTTTACACCTTGGATCCAGATACTATCGCATCTTTTACGTTTTTGGTCACGAACAGCCATATAAGTGTTTGATTACATATCGTACTGTTTATGGGTGTGTACAGTACATGATCAATCTAATTTTAACACAGAGGGCTGTGCACAACAAAAGATGCATCAACAAAGTATTCATTAAAGGCTGTGCATGTTTATGCAACCACATTCTTTAAGTTTTTCTATTTTTACCTCCACCCATAAATAAAATTTCAGTTTGTTTTTCAATTGAGTTCTACAGGTTATAGGTCAGATTAGAACAGGGGTGCCCAACCTTTTTTTTAACAAAGATCTACTTTTTAATTTGTCAGTGTGCCGAGATCTACCAGTCCAAACAGAAAGCCAGTTGCTATTCATAGCATATTTACATATTTAATGTGCACAAAACAAACAGAAAGTAGCCCTAATCCATATATAATAAAACATTGTCTAATTGTAGTGACAATAGTGATAGTAGTGATGTTTAAAGATGGCGCCGGTGAGGTCGACTGCCGTCACGACTGCTCCGACCACCTTTTCTTTGTTTTTGTTCTTTAAGTTAGTTTTCAGTGTTTTAAAATCGGCAAAATCACCACCATTGAGTACATTAGGTATGATAGAGACACTCTTGTTTCTATTGGTATACAATGTACTCACAAGTCGACGTTTTCCACAAGCGGACACAGACATTGCCTTATGCGAGCTGCACGAGGCACTCACACAGCACCAGACACAACTTTCATCAGCACATCACCTGCCCCACCAGGGGTGAAAGAACACTAGATCATTGTTATACAACGGTCAAGGACGGCTACAAGGCACAATCTCGTCCAGCGTTTGGTAAATCTGACCACGCCGCCATCTTCCTCATGCCAAAATATAAACAAAGGCTGAAACAGGAAGGTCCGGTTCAGAGGGAGGTCGCACGCTGGACGGACCAATCGGTGGCCGCGTTACAGGACGCACTCGATGACGCAGACTGGGACATGTTCAGAACAGCTCCGATGATGACGTCAGCGTGTTTACGGAAACGGTTGTGGGATTTATTGGGAAGCTAGTGGACGATACCGTGGAGAAAAAGACTATCAGAACGTTTCCCAACCAGAAGCTAACGGCTGCAGACAGGAGGACACTGCCAGCACCGGGAATGCGCTCATCATCTCCGAGCACGACGTGAGGAGAGCCTTCAAGAGAGTGAACACCAGGAAAGCAGCAGGACCAGATGGCATCTCAGGCCGTATTCTCAGATCCTGCGCAGACCAGCTAGCACCTGTGTTCACTGAGATATTCAACATCTCTTTATCTCAGTCGGTGATCCCCACATGCTTCAAAGAGTCCATCATTGTTCCTGTCCCGAAGAAACCACATCCTGCTTCTCTCAATGACTATCGCCCTGTAGCCCTCACCTCAGTAGTGATGAAGTGCTTTGAACGCCTTTTCAGAGACTTCATCATTTCTTCACTACCCGACACACTGGACCCACTACAGTTTGCATACCATCAGAACCGCTCCACAGACGATGCAATCTCTCATCTCCTCCACACATCACTTATGGCGCTTTTCCACTGCATAGTACGACACGACACTTTTCTACTCACAAGTTCTACTCACTTTTGGGGGGTTATCCACTGGGACCAGTACATAGTACCTGGTCCTTTTTTCAGTACCACCTCCAAGCGCGCCGAACCGTTACCAAAACGTGACGTGTAAACATGCTGGTCACTGATTAGCCGGAGAAAATCGTCATTACTGCGTCACCGAACTTGCGACACGAGACACAACAGAACCGATATATTTAGAAACAGCCAGAGAAGGATCGCACGCACCTTTTTGTATTAACCGTCTGCCTCTTTTGAAACAAACTCCTTCGTCTCGCTGTTAAAAACATCCACATGCTGAGAATGAAGGACACTATGCCGTCGATATGCTCCATTGTTGTGTGTTTGTTTGTGGCGTGTTTACGATGACGTCACGGCAGCAGCGGCACCGCGCGCGTGAGTAATTCCGCCCACGCTAAAGTGTTACTACACTGCAGTGGAAGTGCAAACCGAGCCAAACTGCGCCGAACCGAAGTGAGTTGAACTGAACCGTGTCGTGCCGTTCTATGCAGTGGAAAAGAGGCATTACTCACCTGGACCCTAGGGAATTATGTTAAAATGCTCTTCATCGACTACAGCTCTGCAATTAATACCATAATTCCCTCCACACTCACCACCAAGCTGGAGCACCTGGGACTCAGCTCATCTACAGTGGTGTGAAAAACTATTTGCCCCCCTCCTGATTTCTTATTCTTTTGCATGTTTGTCACACAAAATGTTTCTGATCATCAAAAACCGTTTAACTATTAGTCAAAGATAACATAATTGAACACAAAATGCAGTTTTTAAATGAAGGTTTACGTTATTAAGGGAGAAAAAAACTCCAAATCTACATGGCCCTGTGTGAAAAAGTGATTGCCCCCCTTGTTAAAAAATAACTTAACTGTGGTTTATCACACCTGAGTTAAATTTCTGTAGTCACCGCCAGGCCTGATTACTGCCACACCTGTTTCAATCAAGAAATCACTTAAATAGGAGCTACCTGACACAGAGAAGTAGACCAAAAGCACCTCAAAAGCTAGACATCATGCCAAGATCCAAAGAAATTCAGGAACAAATGAGAACAAAAGTAATTGAGATCTATCAGTCTGGTAAAGGTTATAAAGCCATTTCTAAAGCTTTGGGACTCCAGCGAACCACAGTGAGAGCCATTATCCACAAATGGCAAAAACATGGAACAGTGGTGAACCTTCCCAGGAGTGTCCGGCCGACCAAAATTACCCCAAGAGCGCAGAGACAACTCATCTGAGAGGCCACAAAAGACCCCAGGACAACATCTAAAGAACTGCAGGCCTCACTTGCCTCAATTAAGGTCAGTGTTCACGACTCCACCATAAGAAAGAGAGTGGGCAAAAACGGCCTGCATGGCAGATTTCCAAGGTGCAAACCACTTTTAAGCAAAAAGAACATTAAGGCTCGTCTCAATTTTGCTAAAAACATCTCAATGATTGCCAAGACTTTTGGGAAAATACCTTGTGGACCGACGAGACAAAAGTTGAATTTTTTGGAAGGTGCGTGTCCCGTTACATCTGGCGTAAAAGTAACACAGCATTTCAGAAAAAGAACATCATACCAACAGTAAAATATGATGGTGGTAGTGTGATGGTCTGGGGTTGTTTTGCTGCTTCAGGACCTGGAAGGCTTGCTGTGATAGATGGAACCATGAATTCTACTGTCTACCAAAAAATCCTGAAGGAGAATGTCCGGCCATCTGTTCATCAACTCAAGCTGAAGCCATTTTGGGTTCTGCAGCAGGACAATGACCCAAAACACACCAGCAAATCCACCTCTGAATGGATGAAGAAAAACAAAATGAAGACTTTGGAGTGGCCTAGTCAAAGTCCTGACCTGAATCCTATTGAGATGTTGTGGCATGACCTTAAAAAGGCGGTTCATGCTAGAAAACCCTCAAATAAAGCTGAATTACAACAATTCTGCAAAGATGAGTGGGCCAAAATTCCTCCAGAGCGCTGTAAAAGACTCGTTGCAAGTTATCGCAAACGCTTGATTGCAGTTATTGCTGCTAAGGGTGGCCCAACCAGTTATTAGGTTCAGGGGGCAATTACTTTTTCACACAGGGCCATGTAGGTTTGGATTTTTTTTCTCCCTAAATAATAAAACCCCTCATTTAAAAACTGCATTTTGTGTTTACTTGTGTTATCTTTGACTAATAGTTAAATGTGTTTGATGATCAGAAACATTTTGTGTGACAAACATGCAAAAGAATAAGAAATCAGGAGGGGGGCAAATAGTTTTTCACACCACTGTATATGTCAGTGGATCTCCAATTTTCTGACTGGCAGACCACAGGCAGTAAGGATGGGCGGTCATGTCTCAGCTACACTCACTCTCAGCACTGGAGCCCCCCAGGGTTGTGTTCTGAGCCCCCTGCTGTACTCTTTGTACACCCACGACTGCGTGGCCACTACCAACTCCACCTCCATCATCAAGTTTGCTGACGACACCGTCGTGGTCGGACTGATCACCAACAATGATGAGTCGGACTACCTAGAGGAGATTGGAAATCTGGAGAACTGGTGCCAGAGGAACAATCTCCTCCTGAACATCAGTAAGACAAAGGAGCTGATAGTGGACTTTAGTACAAAGCAGGAGAGGAACTACCAGACCCCCGTCATCAACAGGAGCCCAGTGGAGAGAGTGGACAGCTTCAGATACCTTGGTGTTCACATCACTCAGGACCTGTCATGGTCCTGTCACATCAACACCGTGGTGAAAAAAGCCCGGCAGCATTTGTACCACCTCAGACGCTTGAGAGACTTTAGACTGCCCTCCAAGGTGCTCAGGAACTTCTACTCCTGCACCATAGAGAGCATCCTGACGGGAAACAACACGACCTGGTTCTGGAACAGCACTATGCGGGACAGACGAGCTCTACAGAGGGTGGTGCGATCAGCCAAGCGCATCATCCGCACTGAGCTCCCTGACCTGCACTCCATCTACAGCAAGCGGTGCTGGACTAAGGCCAGGAAGATCATGAAGGACCTCAGTCACCCCAGTAATGGACTGTTCTCTTTATTGCGGTCTGGGAAGCGATTCCGCTCCCTAAAGGCCAACACGGAGAGACTGAGGAGGAGCTTCTTCCCGCAGGCAATAAGGTATATACTTCCCCCCCCCTCCGCTATATTTTGCAATATTTTATGCCCTTATTGTACAGTTCATTTTATTAGTTAAATTTATTTCTTTAGTATTTCCTTTTATTGATATTTATTTTACGTACAAGCTTTTATTTTCTTTTTAAGGTCACTGGCGGTCGTGTAAGCATTTCACTGCATATTATACTGTGTATGTGACAAATAAAATTTGAATTTGAATAAAGTTATTAACCCTAACCCTAGCTCTTCTTTTGCACCCATGTCTCCAAAAACCATTCTAACGAAAACACACCGCTGTGCCACATCCACAACATCAGTCGACTCATCAAATTGAAGAGAAAAACATTCACACTGTTCAATATCCTTCCATAACTGCGCCTCGACATCCCTCACATCGCCGTGTAACAGGGCCACGGGATAATTGCACGTCCTTAACGGCAGCCATGATATCACTTTTATTCTCGAAGTCACTAAATAGTGCGTCTGCAGCCGCGACAAATGCTTCTTTCACAACTTCGCCATCCTTGAAAGACTTCTTGTGTTTTGCAAGAACGTGACTGACGCGATGAGATGCTATAGCTGCAGCCTTACCCTTGGTGAAAATGGACTGCTGTGCTGCTAACTGCTAACTCAATAAAGTTCCTGGACTTTTCGGGTGCGTAGAGCTGATTTAGCCGGGAAATCTGCATCATAGCTTTTGTTTTGAATTGGCGACCTAAAATGCCCCCCCCCCTTTTTTTTTTTGCTTCTGCCATAGTTGCCTTTCACTTTGCTGAAGTTGCAGCTCTCTCAACTTCTCTACTTAAACACTGAGTCCCTAATAGTAATGTGCCTATAGCTAAAAACCTGGCTAAATTTAGATTAGCGTACTAGCATACTACTCTCGCTATTTCTGCCATATATTCATATGAAATAGTATGAGTAGTATGTTAGTATGCGATTTCAAATTCAGCCACTAATTCCGTCGGTTTTTCAGCGCAGAGTCGAATGCAATCAGTGATCTTGTAAGGGAAAATAAAGAACTGTTTTTTAAAATAAGTACAGGGTTTCTTTACTCAAGAAATACTATGTCTATAAAAGGTTATTGTTTTATTTGAGGTTTGAGGCGTGGAAACAGTGAAAAAAAGAGAAAGGACCAGAAGGCAGTTTACTCTCGCGATCGACTGGAAAGCAGTCTGCGATCGACCGGTCGACCGCGATCGACTGGTTGGGCACACCTGGATTAGAGGAAGAAAAAGTCCTGAAATTACTCATCTTAGTCGCATTTTTTTAACATCATAAAAAGTCTAAGGTTTATAGACATTTCATATCCACTGTATGTTCGTGTTATTTTACACCATGGATGTCCAAATAATTTAGATCATACCCAAGTCTCCATGGTCACTATGTAGGCACATAGGCCTCGTCTCAGTCGCATTGCCTGAGTGCAAAATCCTAATAAATAATAAACTAAAAGTAAAGTGAAAGTGAAGTGAAAGCCAGGTTTTAGTTTCACTACACCCTAAATGTGTCCAGTACAGAGTCATGTGAGTCTCTGTGAACTTGAGAACGGTGTCTAGACCAAGTATCCTATGTAGTGTTCTTCTAGAGAGTCTTAGTGATCAGTCGGGTACACAGCCCTGACCTTTACACCCTGTGTGTTACAGCTTACACTCCTGACTAGATCAGACCTGTCTACGTCTTCCTCACTAACACTGAGCACTATACCCTAGAGTCTGATCTACACTCCTCAGGAGATCACACCCCGACCCTGCGCACTCTCACACAGCGCACTGTAGGTCACCGGTGTGAGGAGTTTATTTATCTGGAGCAGGGGAACCTGGCACATCACCTCAGTGCAAATCCCCGCCCCCTACACACACTATATACTGTATACATACACACTCACACTCATGCACACATACAGTACACACACACACACACACACACAGTACACACACACTACACACACACAGTACACACACACTACACACACACAGTACACACACACACTACACACACACAGTACACACACACTACACACACACATACAGTACACACACACATACAGTACACACACACATACAGTACACACACACACACACACACATACAGTACACACACACACACATACAGTACACACACACACACACACATACAGTACACACACACACACACACACACACAGTACACAAACACACACACACACACACACACACATACAGTACACACACACACAAACAGTACACACACACACAAACACATACAGTACACACACACACAAACACACACAGTACACACACACACACACACAGTACACACACACACACACACACACACACACACACAGTACACACACACACAGTACACACACAGACACACACACAGTACACACACACAGTACACACACACACACACACACACAGTACACACACACACACACACACACAGTACACACACACACAAACACATACAGTACACACACATACAGTACACACACATACAGTACACACACATACAGTACACACACACACACATACAGTACACACATACAGTACACACACACACACACACACACAGTACACACACACACAAACACATACAGTACACACACATACAGTACACACACATACAGTACACACACACACACATACAGTACACACATACAGTACACACACACACACACATACATACAGTACGCACATATATATGCACACATTCGCTACCTGGTACTCGACCTCCAGAGAGCCGTTGTACTGGGCGGTTTGGTAGAAACACTCTGTAGCTCCGGGGTTCAGGATGAAGGTGAGCTCGCTGTCCTGACTGGGGTTAAAGGCGGACACTAGAGAGATCCACAGGAGGGCCGCACATACACCCCTGCGGGCCGCACACGGTGACACCATGGCTCGAGCTGCTCGTGAGCGGAAGCGCTGTTACAGCTCGAGCTGAGAGCTACAATGTTTCACTGCATCTCTTCCGCTTTCAGCAGCCAATCAGAATGCACCGAGTGTCCCCCCCCCCCTCTCTCTCTCGTGTGTGCGCGCGCATGTTAAACCGTTATAACTAACGCTATGACTATAAATTAATGTATATATATATATATATATATATATATATATATATATATATATATATATATGCAGGTCCTTCTCAGAAAATTAGCATATTGTGATAAAGTTCATTATTTTCTGTAATGTACTGATAAACATTAGACTTTCATATATTTTAGATTCATTACACACAACTGAAGTAGTTCAAGCCTTTTATTGTTTTAATATTGATGATTGTGGCATACAGCTCATGAAAACCCAAAATCCCTATCTCAAAAAATGAGCATATCATGAAAAGGTTCTCTAAACGAGCTATTAACATAATCATCTGAATCAACTAATTAAATCTAAACACCTGCAAAAGATTCCTGAGGCTTTTAAAATCTCCCAGCCTGGTGTTGGTCCACTGTGTTTTATCAAGGGCAGGGTCAATGCAGCTAGCTATCAGGAGATTTTGGAGCACTTCATGCTTCCATCTGCTGAAAAGCTTTATGGAGATGAAGATTTAATTTTTCAGCACGACCTGGCACCTGCTCACAGTGCCAAAACCACTGGTAAATGGTTTACTGACCATGGTATTACTGTGCTCAATTGGCCTGCCAACTCTCCTGACCTGAACCCCATAGAGAATCTGTGGGATATTGTGAAGAGAAAGTTGAGAGACGCAAGACACAAGAATCTGCAAAAGGATTCCCGACCAAGTATTGAGTGCAGAACTGAACATAATTATTTGAAGGTTGACTTTTTTTGTATTAAAAACACTTATCTTTTATTGGTCGGATGAAATATGCTAATGTTTTGAGATAGGGATTTTGGGTTTTCATGAGCTGTATGCCACAATCATCAATATTAAAACAATAAAAGGCTTGAACTACTTCAGTTGTGTGCAATGAATCTAAAATATATGAAAGTCTAATGTTTATCAGTACATTACAGAAAATAATGAACTTTATCACAATATGCAAATTTTTTGAGAAGGACCTGTCCTTCTCAAAAAAGGGCAGGTCCTATATGGCTCTCTATATATAGAGCATATATATACTGTATATATATATATATATATATATATATATATATATATATACAGTACTGTGCAAAAGTCTTTATATGCTGTAACAATTGTGTTATATATGTTTATCATGTCTGCATAATTATTACATTTTTGTCAATTAAATTTTATTTATATAGCGCTTTTAACAATGGTCATTGTCTCAAAGCAGCTTCACAAAAATGAAAGAAATTTAACAACAACAAAAAAAAAAAATAATAATAAATTAAAAAATAATAATTAAAAAAATAAAATAAAAATAACAATAATTATAGAAAAGAAAATAATTGGAAGTGTGTATGTGTGAGAAAAATGTGCAGATAATAATAATGAGATGAATGAATGAAATTTCTCTGATGAGCAAGCCAAGGGTGACGGCGATGGTGGCAAGGAAAAACTCCCTGAGATGGCATTAGGAAGAAACCTTGAGAGGAACCAGACTCAACAGGGAACCCATCCTCATTTGGGTGATAACAGATAGAAATGATATAACATCTTGTGTGTTGTGCAGGTGAAAATTCAATATGACAGAAATTATTTAAATTGACATGAAGACCAGTTCAGCATAGGGCCGAGTCAGTAGGTGCAGAGGGCAGTTGAGGTCTGGATCACTGGAAGCACAGGAGCAGCATGTGTAGCTCCAACTTCATAAAGCTGAATCCAGGAGCTGATCCTTCTCTGGATGCCTCAGGAACCTCGCAGGGTCGGCCTTTGTGTACTGAAGCTGGCAAAATCTCCTGATGCCTCGGGATGGGTAGAGAAATACAGAACAGATGGGGAGAATTAGCGTAGTTGCCATTCGGGATAGGTGTACTGGAGTATGAGATTATGGGATGAGTTATGTGTATGCCAGATTAAAAAGATGCGTCTTGAGTCTACTTTTGAACTGAGAAACCGTGTCTGCTCCCCGAACACTGTCTGGAAGGCTATTCCAAAGCTTTGGAGCTAAATATGAAAATGCCCCGCCCCCTTTTGTAGATTTTTAAATTCTGGGAACTACCAGAAGTCCGGAGCTTTGTGATCTTAAGGCGCGTGGTGGATTGTAGCGCATCAGAAGACTGGTTAGGTATGTGGGAGCTAAACCATTTAAGGCCTTGTATGTAAGTAATACTATTTTGTAATTTATTCTAAACTGAACAGGTAGCCAGTGCAGGGATGATAATATTGGGGTTATATGATCATATTTTCTGGATCTAGTGAGAACCCTGGCAGCTGCATTTTGGATTAACTGAAGCTTGTTTATTGAGGATGCAGGACAACCACCTAGTAATGCATTACAATAGTCCAGTCTGGAGGTCATGAATGCATGAACTAGTTTTTCTGCATCAGATACGGATAAGATGTTCCTAAGTTTCGCAATATTTCGAAGATGGAAAAAGGCTGTTTTTGTGATATTTGAAATGTGATTTTCAAAGGACAAGTTACTGTCTAATATTACTCCCAGATCTTTTACTGCTGAGCTGGTAGTAACAGTACATCCTTCTAAGCGCAGGCTGAATTGTGAAAGCTGTTGTGTGCTGGTTTTTGGGCCAATAAGTAATATCTCTGTCTTATCTGAATTTAATAAAAGAAAGTTATTGGTCATCCAATCTTTTATGTCCTGGACACACTCAGTTAATCTAGACAACTTAGGTATTTCGTCTGGTTTAGTTGAGATATATAATTGGGTATCATCAGCATAACAATGGAAACTAATCCCATGTCTTCTAATGATGTTACCCAAGGGAAGCATGTATATTGAGAACAACAGAGGTCCTAAAACTGACCCTTGTGGGACCCCATATTTCACTGGCATTACACCAGACGGTTCTCCATTTAGATCTACAAAAAGGTAGCGATCAGCGATAATTATCTACAAAATCATTCAGTATTTCCACATATAACTTATCAATTAATAAATAAATAACATTACAGGAGAATATACGCAGGGCTGTAAAGAAAAAAAATATATAGTACAAGTTAGACCAGATTTCAGATGGAAACAAAGAACCTAATGTACGCCCTGTGGAATAGTAAGGAGCGAGTGTGAAAGTTACCAGAAGAACTCATATTCTCCAGGACGCTCAGTAAAAACTAACAGCTGTTTTACTTAGTGTACTGTGTAAAAGTCTTGGGCACATACAAAATTATGGCATAAGCAAAAGATGCTTTTGTGAAAAAAAGAGTGGAGGAAGGGGGAGAGGGGAGCTTACTTTAGCTTCACCCCCCCACCCACCCACACACACACACACACACACACAGCGCCTGCTCATAAACAGAAACACTTACGTATCTGTCATGATTTATTTGTACTTTTTTAAAGTGAAGGTAAAGTGCAAGTTAATTTGTTTTATTTTTACTTAATATTAATTATTTGTATGTATTTATTTTTGGGGGGTGTGGAACAAATAATTTGAATTTCCATTATTTCTTATAGGAAAATTCGATTTGGTTTACAAGAGTTTTGGAATATGAGCCCGCTTCTGGAACTAATTATGCTTGTAATCCAAGGTATATACACACTACTGTTTAAAAGTTTGGAGTCACTTTATAATTCATGTACTTATACATTGTAAAGGAATGTTGAAGGCGTCGAAAAAAATTCATTAATCTCCTTTGAACAGTTGATATTGAGATGTTTCTGCTACTTATGCTCTCATAGTGCCTCTAATCTGAGGTCCTGTTAATTGGTCATTTTTCAGGCTGATAACTATAAATGAACTCGTCTGCAGCAGAGGTAGGTTTTGGTCTCGCCCTCCTGGGATGGCCTTCATGAGAGCCATATATATATATATATATATATATATATATATATATATATATATATATATATATATATATATATATATATATATATAGTGGAACACAGAACACAGGGGCTTATTATGTACATATTATAATTATTTGTATTATTTACATATTATTATATATGCTGTATTATATTTTTTATTTATAATGCAACCATGGGGGGCGCACTCCAGTGTCTTCTTGTGCCAGTCCCAAGTCTGGATAAATGCAGAGGGTTGTGTCAGGAAGGGCATCCGACGTAAAAACATTTGCCAAATCAATGATGCGAATCAGAAATATAATTTCCATCCCGGATCAGTCGCGGCCCGGGTTAACAACAACCGCCACCGGTGCTGTTGACCTACAGGGTGCCGGTGGAAATTGGGCTACTGTTGGTCGAAAAAGGAGAGGAGGAAGGCATGTTCAAAATCAGAGAGAGAAAAGGAAAGGCAAGAGTTTAGGAGTGAAAGTAGGGACTTTGAATGTTGGGACCATGACAGGGATGTTCTAGAGGTAAAGAGAGTATCAGACAGGTTGATGAGTCTAAAGCTGGAAATTGAAGGAGTAATGTTCAATGTTGTTAGTGGTTATGCCCCACAGGTAGGATGTGAGTTAGAAGAGAAGGAGACATTCTGGAATGAGTTAGATGAAGTGATGCAGAGCATCCCCAGAGGTGAGAGAGTGGTGATTGGTGCAGACTTCAATGGACATGTTGGGGAAGGGAACAGAGGTGATGAAAATGTGATGGGCAGGTTTGGTCTTCAGGACAGGAATGTAGAAGGACAGATGGTGGTGGACTTTGGAAAGAGGATGGAAATGGCAGTAGTAAATACTTTCTTCCAAAAGGGAAGGGTGACATATAAGAGTGGAGGCAGAAGCACTCAGGTGAACTACATCTTGTGTCGACGTTGTAATCTGAAAGAGATCAGTGACTGCAAAGTGTTGGTAGGGGAGAGTGTAGCCAGACAACACAGAATGGTGGTGTGTAATATAACCCTGGTGGTGAGGAAGGTGAAGAGGACAAAGGCAGAGCAGAGGACAAAGTGGTGGAAGCTGAGAAAGGAAGAATGTTGTGTAATCTTTAGGGAGGAGTTGAGACAGGCTCTGGGTGGTCAGGAGGTGCTTTCAGTTGACTGGACAACTACAGCCAATGTGATCAGGGAGACAGGTAGGAGGGTACTTGGGGTATCATCAGGTAAGGGAAAAGTGGACAAGGAGACTTGGTGGTGGAACGAGGAAGTCCAGGAGTGTATACAGGGAAAGAGGCTAGCTAGGAAGAAGTGGGACTCTGAGAGGACTGAAGACAGTAGACAGGAGTACAGGGAGATGAAGGAGAAGTGGCAAAGGCCAAACAAAGAGCATATGAGGACTTGTATGCTAGGCTGGATAGTAAGGAGGGTGAGGTGGATCTGTACAGGTTGGGCGAAGCAGAGAGATAGAGATGGGAAGGATGTGCAGCAGGTTAGAGTGATTAAAGATAGAGATGGAAATGTACTGACAGATGCCAGGAGGGTGATGGGAAGATGGAAGGAGTACTTTGAGGAGTTGATGAATGAGGAAAATGAAAGAGAACAAAGAGTAGAAGAGGTGACTGTTGTGGAGCAGGAAGTAGCAAATATTAGTAAATGTGAGGTGAGAAGGGCATTGAAAAGGATGAAGAGTGGAAAGGCTGTTGGTCCTGATGAAATACCTGTGGAGGTATGGAAGTGCTTAGGAGAGGTGGCACTAGAGTTTCTGACTGGTTTGTTTAACAAGATCTTGAAGAGTGAGAGGATTCCAGAGGAATGGAGGAGAAGTGTATTGGTGCCGATTTTTAAGAACAAGGGAGATGTGCAGAGCTGTGGCAATTACAGAGGTATAAAGCTAATGAGCCATACAATGAAGCTGTGGGAAAGAGTAGTAGAAGCTAGGTTAAGGGCAGAGGTGAGCATTTGTGAGCAGCAATATGGTTTCATGCCTAGAAAGAGTACATCAGATGCAGTATTTGCTTTGAAGATGCTGATGGAGAAGTACAGAGAAGGTAATAAAGAGTTCCATTGTGTCTTTGTAGATTTAGAGAAGGCGTATGACAGGGTGCCGAGAGAGGAGCTGTGGTGTTGTATGAGGAAGTCTGGAGTGGCAGAGAAGTATGTTAGAGTGGTGCAGGACATGTATGAGAGTTGTAAGACAGTGGTGAGATGTGCTGTAGGTGTGACAGAAGAGTTCAAGGTTGAGGTGGGTCTGCATCAAGGATCGGCTCTAAGCCCCTTGTAGTTTGCTCTGGTGATGGACAGGATGACAGATGAGGTTAGACAGGAGTCTCCATGGACTATGATGTTTGCATATGACATTGTGCTTTGTAGCGAGAGCAGGGAACAGGTGGAAGAAATTTTGGAGAGGTGGAGGAAAGCAGAGGAATGAAGGTTAGCTGCAGTAAGACGGAATACATGTGCGTGAATGAGAGGAACCCAATAGGAACGTTGAGGCTACAGGGAGCAGAGGTAAAGAAGGTGCAGGATTTTAAGTACTTAGGGTGAACGGTCCAGAGCAATGGAGAGTGTGGAAAGGAGGTGAAGATGCGGGTACAGGCAGGTTGGAATGGGTGGAGAAAAGTGTCAGGTGTGATGTGAGATAAAAGAGTATCGGTTCCATGCCCTTCCTGATGCCCTCCCTGTCCATGCTTGGGACCGGCATTGCCTCAAGTGGCTGGGGTTTGGTCATTGAGTGGGAACTGAACCCAGGCTTTTCACCAATGTCTGATATATGCTCAGGTATGTCTCAGTTCTTTCAGCAGAAAGTCAAAAGTCACAAGAGCCAGATACGCTGCTTGGCAACAAGTAAGCAAAGCAACTGCTAAGGTCCCCGGGCCATTGGGGGGCTCCAGAGGGTTTACAAACTCCTTTATGTTTTATAAGATAATAGTGATGAATCCTGCTTGGGGAAGCACCTATAGTCACCGAATTTTGCTTTTGGCCACAACAGACTGTAGAATCTCCTCTGACAGAATGTCAGGTGCACTTTACGACCTACAATTTTAGATCTGTGAGCACTCAGGGAACAAGTCAGCGAGTCAAGTACTGATTTCTGTTGTTTCGGGGTTCAGGGGGATCAGAATTCATGGGGAAGACATTTTTGCAGGGTGGCATGTCTGTTTAATCACGACTAGAAGTAAATATTTTTAAAAAAATCAGATTTTGAAACAAAATATACAGGATTGTTGGTCAGTCTGGCAATCTTGAAAACCTTCTTTCTATGTTAAAGTAGCATGGCGGCGTTCCTGAATTTGATTTTGAACCAGTACAATATAAAAAACTAAGGAAATTCTACGCCGATCTTCCTTGCATGACTTGTATTCTTTCCAACACACTTGAGGTCCCTTGATGTTGAGGAATAGAAAACTACTGTATAGTATCATAATGTAACTTAATGCTGTGCTGTCATGTGACCACTAGATGGCAGAATACACTACATACACCCTGGTGTGAGTGTCAACTAATGGAAATCGGTGACATTTCAGAGCTGATTAGCACACAGACACAGACAAACATGATTTACCGCAGTTTTTGGCCTCTGCTCTGCTGCAGGCGCGAGTCACTGTCTCGGCATGCAAAACAGCCTATTTTTAGGGGGAGCACAGACCAGTTTAGACTGAGACTGGATTCATGGATTTAAGCAGTGTTATGGATCAGGGTGCCATGGCCTTGGGAAGCTCTCTATGCAATACTGTCATTGTGATACACTTTGGGGTGCTTTTATCTTATTATAAATTGGGTCACTGTCACTGAGGTACATACAAACTGATTCAGCCACTGCCATTGTGTAGTAGAATTGGACACTTTTGTTGAGTAACAAATCAGGAAACTGCCATATGATTATAGATATAGACATTATTATTGCTATAACAATTGGTACAACACCACTGTGTTATAGAGTAGAACTTGGACACTGTGTTACAAATCAGAAAACTGGGTTTTTAGTACAAATTTGGACATTGATAATGAAGTAAAGACGTATGTTCTCACTGTGGTACAGATTAATACTCTGTTCTTTTGTTACAAACTGGGATGCTGCCATTGCATTACACATTGGAATGTCTGTTATGCCCCGGTCTAGATCAGGCCGTAACAGGAAATGAAAGGAAAAAAGGTGAAAAATACATAAAACTTGGGTGAGACTCGTGTTTATTTACAAAGACTTGTAAATCCCCAAAAGGTGGCTGTGAGCTTCAGAAGGCCAATATAATAAACAAAATTCCCTCTGGCCAGTCCCGAAATGAAATACGTAATGCTGCACCAAAAATACAGCACACTACCCTCACTCCCTTACTAACCAAAACCAGGACAAAACAACGTATAAACAAAACAACACCGACTTCCTACTAAACCACTATATCCAAAAATATATACAAAAGATATTTACGAAAAACAAAGTAAACAAAACCAAAGAAGACCAAATCCAAAATAGGGTCAAAACAAACAAATAGTCATAAATGGGAAAGTCTACGAAATACCAAGCAACATCAAAAGCGGGAAATCGCAACATCATCACAAAACTGAGCAAGGGGTCATATACAGTACATCTTTCACAACAATCATAGGATAACCAACAAGAAAAGACACGGTCTGCAGCACTGTAGTTGGAAGGGCTTGAGTAGGCCTCTGGGTCTCCTGTTCAACCAATCATCAAGTAGGAGGCGGGATCAACGAGGGTAGAGCAACCAACCAGTTGCAGGAAGCAGCACGCTGGAGTGGGTGGGACCTGAAACATTAAGGGAAGGACACACCCCATCCCACCACCAGCAGAGACACATGCAAAGCACAACATACAAATATAGACTCAATATTGTAACAATGTCATTACATTTCAAATTGGAACGCTGTCATTGTGTTATACACTACCGTTCAAAAGTTTTAGAACACTTGCAAATGTCTTTGTTTTTGTTTAGTGATTTATTTTCTACATTCTACAACAATACTGGGGATTTCAAAACTATAAAATATCACATATGGAATTAGGTAATTACGTAACAACAAGAAAAACACCAGTTAGTTGTTATTTTAAGACACAGAGGTCGGCCTTTCTGTAAAGCACCATAATGAAACTGGCTCTCATGAAGGCCGTCCCAGGAGGACGAGACCAAAACCTACCTCTGCTGCAGACGAGAAGTTCATATATGGCGCTTTTCCACAGCATAGTACGGCACGACAGGGTTCAGTTCAGCTCACTTTTGGGGGGTTTTCCACTGGGAACAGTACCTGGTCCTTTTTTTAGTACCACCTCAGCCGAGGTTCCAAGCGCACCGAACCGTTACCAAAACATGACGTGTAAACACGCTGGTCACTGATTAGCCGGAGAAAATCGTCATTACTGCGTCACCGAACTTGCGACACGAGACACAACAGAACCGCTATATTTAGAAACAGCCAGAGAAGGATCGCACGCACCTTTTTGTATTAACCGTCGGCCTCTTTTGAAACAAACTCCTTCGTCTCGCTGTTAAAAACATCCACATGCCGAGAATGAAGAACACCATGCCGTCGATATGCTCCATTGTTGTGTGTTTGTTTGTGGCGCGTTTACAATGACGTCACGGCAGTAGCGGCACCGCGCGCGTGAGTAATCCCGCCCACGCTAAAGTGTTACTACACTGCAGTGGAAGAGCAAACCGAGCCAAACTGCGCCGAACCGAAGTGAGTTGAACTGAACCGTGTCGTGCCGTTCTATGCAGTGGAAAAGAGGCATTAGAGTTACCAGCCTGAAAAATGACCAGTTAACAGCACCTCAGATCAAAGGAGATTAATGCATTTTCTGGACACCTTCAGCAAAACTTTACAATGTAGAAAGAAATAAAAATCAGGAACCATCATGGAGTTAGAAAGTGATCTAAAACCTTTGAACGGTAATGTAGATGGGGACAATGTCATTCTCTTACGAATGGGGACGATGTCATTGTGTTATGGATGGGGACACTGTCATTATGTAACAGATTGTGTCTCTGTCATTGTGTTACAGATTGGAATGCTGTCATTTCATTATACTGTAGATTGGGATGCTATCGTTAAGTTTCAGAATAGGATGCTATGATTGTGGTACAGATTGGGATGCTGTCTTTATGGTACAAAGTGGGCTGGCATTGTGCTACAGATTGTTATGCTGTCGTTGCATTTCAAATTGGGATGTTGTCATTATGTTACAGAATGGGGTATCATACCAATAATACCATATCTACAGTGAAGCATGGGGCTGGAAGCATCATGCTCTTGGGGTGTTTTTCTGCACAGGGGACAGGATGACTGCATAGGAGAGGATGAATGGGGCTATGTATTGTGACATATTGGGAAAAAACCTCCTTCCCTCAGTCAGAGTATTAAAGATGGGTTGTGGCTGGGTCTTCCAACATGACATTGACCCAAAGCACACAGCCAGGAAAACCAAGGAGTGGCTCCGTAGAGCTCCAGAGCTGCTGTTTGAATCATGTTTGCTGAGTGAGGATTCTCCAAAGGTTGTCAATGGGGTTGAGGTCAGGGGAGGATGGTGGCCACACCATGAGTTTCTCATCTTTTATTCCCATAGCAGCCAATGACACAGAGGTATTCTTTGCAGCATGAGATGGTGCATTGTCGTGCATGAAGATGATTTTGCTACGGAAGCCACGGTTCTTCTTTTTGTACCATGGAAGAAAGTGTTCAGTCAATATACTGTGCAGAGGTCATTTTCACACCTTCAGGGACCCTACAGGGGCCTACCAGCTCTCTCCCCATGATTCCGGCCCAAAACATGACTCCGGCACCTCCTTCTTGACGTCGCAGCCTTGTTGGGACATGGTGGCCGTCCACCAACCATCCACTACTCCATCCATCTGGACCATCCAGGGTCTCACGACACTCATCAGTAAACAAGACTGTTTAAAAACTTGTCTTCATGTATGCCTGGACCCACTGTAACCGCTTCTGCTTGTGAGTATTGATTAGGGGCCGAATAGTAGGTTTATGCACAACTGCAAGCCTTTAAAGGATCCAACACCTTGAGGTTCGCGGGACTCCAGAGGCACCAGCAGCTTCAAATACCTGTTTGCTGCTTTGTAATGGCATTTCAGCAGCTGCTCTCTTAATCTGATGAATTTGTCTTGCAGAAACCTTCTTCATTCTGCCTTCATCTGCACGAACCTGTCTGTGCTCTGAATCAGACACAAATGTCTTCATAGTACGATGATCACGCTTAAGTTTTCATGAAATATCTAATGTTTTTATACCGTGTCCAAGGCATTGCACTATTTGAGGCTTTTCAGCAGCAGAGATCCTTTTTCTTTCCCATATCGCTTGAAACCTGCGGCCTGTTTAATAATGTGGAACAACCTTCTTCAGTACTTTTCCTTTAATTGGCCTCATCTGGCAAACTAATTATCACATTATCACACTATTATCTGGTCTGAGATTCATTTCAGTGACCCAAAGAGCCCTGAGACACGACACCATCCATGAGTTTAATTTAAACACTAAACATGTTTATGACACTTACATCTAATTTGCATCATAATTTGGAACGCAGTGTATGAAAATTTTTGACTTAAGTGATAAAATTCTTATTTGACACAGTTATTCACAAATAAATTGTTAAATCATACAATGTGATTTCCGGATTTTTCTTTTTAGATTCTGTCTCTCACAGTGGAAACGCACCTATGCTGAAAATTGTAGACCCTCCATGATTTCTAAGTAAGAGAACCTGCAAAATCACTTGATCAGTGATCAAATACTTAATGACCTCACTGTATGTGTTATTTCCGGCAGGTTTTTCCTGTGATAAAGGTGGCAATTATTTTGTGTTAATGAGTAGAAACTCTGACATTAAAGAAGGGTCACATTTGAAACCAGCTTTCCCAGCCTGTAAAGGTGACGTAGGTTTTTTTTAGGTTACCGTCGGTCTAATGTATTGCTGTAACTCGGGTGACCTGAATATCACAACACACACACACACACACACACACACACACAGACTTGTTTTCACTTAAACCATGTCTTCTGATCTTGGTCCGTGATGCACTGCGGTGAGCTGTGGATCAGCTGGATCCCGTAAAGTGTCAACAGCTGGAAATGAGTTTGTGTTAGAGTGCTCATGCCATGTCTGTACAATTCTCTGTTTAAATGATTAATCTTTTGAGTCATCTGGTATTTTGTCTAATGCTACAAAATATATATTTGTACATCGAAAATGGAACAATAACTAATGTCATGATTGTCTGATGTCAGATTTTTTTTTATTTATGTACTGTACATTGTAGCACTGCTCATTATGCAACAGTATTCCTCGATTATTCAAAATGAATCACTCTTACTCAGCTGTTACTAGACATGTTCATGTACTGTATAAACCTGCATATGTGATGGGAAAAGTTTCAGATAATGAAATGACATGGGTGTTGTATTGTTGTGTCACTGTTTTCCCTTGTTTCTGTACCAACGCTATCATTTAGATCTCGTTTTGTTATTAGTGTTATATTTTATATCCTTCGCTTTTTACAGAGAAATACTTTTTGTTTATTTGTTTGTTTCCAACCAAACCTTAACTTGAAATGCTCGAGACTTCAAAGTCTTTAAAACTTATCACCTTATGCAAAAGGAAATTCAAAGGTGGTGTAATTTTTTTGAAGTCATAATTGCTGACTAAGATTCAACTTTTGACATTTGTGCTGTAACTTGTAAAGGAGTTGCAAAACACAGATAAAATGATCAACCTGAAATTGTGTTTCGGAGTCTTTTTTAAATTCAAATTTTATACAGAAGGAGCAAAAACTTACGCACTTAGCCCTATGCGGTGAGATGAAAAGATATATGAGATGAGCGATTAGAATATCAGCTTTCATTTCCTGATATTTGCGTCTATATGTGATAAACAACATGGAACACAACAGCTTTTGTTTCAAGACGCGCATTTATAGAGTGGTCAAAAGTATCGGAACGCACGACTGCTGTCAGAAAGGTTAACAGCTCTGAATGTCTCATCCTGGTTTGAGCTCTGGGTTTCACTGCATCTGTTGCTCATTTGTTAATCACAGTTTCAGTAGATGATGATAGATGATGATGCTGATGATAAGGAGGAGGATGTGGATTATGAGTATAATGAGGATGACAATGCTTCGAATGGAAATGGCATTGAAGGTCAAAGAGCAGTCTTTGATTTTCACGGGGGGTTGTTGGTGCTCTGACCACGAGGAATCTCATATTATGATTTCAGATGGGGACCAACCCATTTCCCCACAATGATGTTAGTTAAATGTCTTGTCTCTTCCCATTCCTCATATGCATGCACAAGCCAACAGAGATTGTTAGTAAATTGCCTTCCAAGAATGGGGTCCCAGGTGTTGTCCAGTGGTTAATGACACTAACTGTGTGTCTCAGCGTGGGTGAGAGTAGGTCTGTACGGTCCGCAGTACTGAGGAGAGAGCAGCTGTCTGACAAAACCCACATTCACACCCAGACATAGAAGCACTTTCAGTAAGAACACACATCTGATAACATTATGTAACGTCTTAAACAACACGCTGTTAGTAAAATGCAGTCATTCCAGAATAGCTACAAAGCTAACTAGCTTCTAACACAAGACTGAATCCCAAATCCCTCTCTAACCCCTAATCAAGGGCACTACTTGGTGTTTGGACCAAGGGATCGTACACCCTACATGGCGTGCTAGCTTTCCATTTAATGTTTTTTGGGATTCGACCCCAGAACATTGAAGTTAATGGAGCTGGTATTCTACCAGTGTGTAATGAAGTGTAATGAGTAGAAATATGAAGTAAATCTGGTGAGTTTCTCAGGACTGTCCACCACCTCTATGGTTTATTCTCCTCAGCTTTTGGCTACAGAGTACCGCTAAGAGTTTGTTAATTAAGTGTCGTTTGATAATGATCAGTCGTTAGCTCCACCTATCACAGTTAGTTAGTTTCGCCAGGCACCAAAGGATATGTGTGGGCGGGGCAAAATGACAGGTTACATAAAGAAACAAATCGTAATCTGTTGATAATAAATGGTGTTTTTTGGACCTATGTAAAGAATAATATAAAAGCAAAATCAAACTTGAAGAAGATCCTGTGTGTTTGTCATGTAGGGTTAACACTGAGCAGGATGGTAGGGGTGATGCTTGGATCTCAATGCTGTATGCTAGTAACACACCTGATAGTGTAGAAAAAGGATGAAGATGATGATGATGATGAAATAGGAAAATGATGATTAGGAGAAAGGACTATAGCGATGTGCAGAGAATAAGTCAGGGGAGAATGAGGATGATGATGACGATGATGAGGAGGAGGTAGAAGATGAGAAGGAAAACGAGGATAAAGAAGTGAAGAGTGATGAGGATCAGGATGGTGAGGATGGAGCCATGCAGCATTTTTAACCTCTGTAACATCTGCACGGTTCTCTCTGCAGCAAGCACCGGAAGTGTGTGTGTGTGTGTGTGTGTGTGTGTGTCAGATAACTGTTGTTACCTCAGACCACATATTTCATAGCTGTTTTTTCCGGCTTGTGTGTGTGGGAGAGAGAGAGAAAGAGAAAGACTGACTTTGACTTTTACATACCTTTATTTTGCAAAGTCATTATGATATACACAATAAAATAAATGGTACTGAATAACGAAATATTTAAAAGACATTGAAATGATTAAATGCGGTGGTGGGGAAGGATGCGTTGGGGTGGGAGGGATTATGTGGAGCAGCACCAGAGGATGAAAGGTTCCTGAATAAATCTGCCCCTGAAGTGCCCTTGTGCTGCCACAGTTCTGTAACTGGGTCTTAAAAAACCACAGGCATGAACAGTGGACATTAGTGTTTCTCAGTGTTTCCATGAGAGAAGTTAGGAATAAGGAGAACCAGGCCTAAATGAAAACCATTACAGACAGGCCAGAGAGCCGGAAGATTCAAAGACCAGAGGCAGCTTTAGCCATTTAGGACAAACGTCTTTACATGATCCTTTGAGTCTTGCTGGATGGTCTATTGATTACTTAAGGTAGGGGTGGCCGTACTTTTTTCGCTTGCAGTCTGGCCAGGTGTTGTTTGTTCTAGTCCTAAGAATCCCTCTAATTGATCTCCAGTTATGGTGGAACAGTATCTGGACTTAATAATCTTCATGTGAGAAAAGGCTGATTCACAGAAACACGTAGAGCTGAACAATGCAAGTCCTCATCAAAGGCCCCTTATTTGTCCATCTGGGAAGGACGTCTTACTGTAAGTGACTGCAGTTCAAATAACAACGACCTTAACCTTCTCTCTCAGTCTGCTTTAGGTGGAGAACCACTGTTGTAGCTCCTAGGAAGTTCAAAAGAGCCGCTCCACATAAGACCCATCTTCAGCAGGGCTGCTTGTGCAGAGTAGCTGAAAAATGTCCTCCTTCCATTCAGCTTGGTTCCACTCCCACATTCATTTCCTATCATTTGTTTGCTCCTGAACTGGTGGGTTGTTACCCATAGGCTAGCTTGTTATGCTTGCTGGAGATTTACATTACCCTAACCCTAGTTTAATTCTATTTCTTACTTCTATTTATTGTTATTTTTCTTTACATTTGCATTATTGTTGTTGAATGACGGAAGGAGCGTTCTGAAAGACAAGCCTGTAATATGGGCTGTTTATTAGTATAGTCTTGTCTCCTCTCCTCCGGGAATTGTGTTGCTTTTAAGGAATCCAACAAATGATATTCCCCAAATTTCCCTTTTTGATTTATTTATTTATATTTATGAAATTAGAACAGTCCAAAACTTAAAACCTTCAAAGCTCTACAGTTCACGAAATATAAATAAAATAATCATATGAGTGCTGTTTGCTTTGATGTGAAAACTCGACATTGTGCCTGTACGATTAATGTGCATGAGGACGGGGCAGTCCAAGGTGGACCAAGCCATGCCATCCTGACTCTCGCTCACACACACACACACACTGAGTGGCAGCATACAAACTCATGTTTTTGTAATGAGGCACTTTACCAGGGAAAAGCAGTACGTCATTGTGCCCCCACTTCACATATTGTACAGAAGTCCACTCATCCGTTTCTGATATTTGTGAAATATGAAAAATCAAAGCAGAAGCTCCAGATGAGCAGCATCAACCCCCATCCCCCCCCCCCCCCCACTTACGGTATCATGAACACAGGTAGCGAGGGCAAGTGATCGCCATCATCGTTTCATTAAAAGTTGACGCAGAGTGTAGTGTATGTGCTGCTGCGGCCATGATAAAGTGACTCATACACTTATTTTAAAAACGTGTAAATGTGTCACTTGGGTTATGGCTTCATATGGTCATCTGCAAACCTAAAATGACGAGGGAACTGAGCCGCCTCGTTTGCGTGTGTCACAGATGAAACCATGAACGATACCCACAATCAGAGGGGGGTGAAGAATAATTATTACGTGGCTGTCTATAGTAAAAATAGACAACTACATACGTACGCTCTCCTTTAAATATTCTAGTAAAATTCCTCTGACTTATTATGGCATATAACTCTTTTATTAATTAGACTCTTGCTCGATCCCCCTTGTGCTCAGATCTGTTAATAAAAGCTCATGATGCTACATTTCCATTAGTGAGAGCTGAGGTGTCTAGAGATAACAAAGCTGCAAACTTTCCTTTCTCACAGCATTGTCCACTTCCTTATTAACTTCCTTTAACATTCCTTTAGGTGGATGTTCCTGCAGATGCAGACCTGGTTTCTGATGACCCGAGCGAGGCCGGCCCAAAACATCTTGAATAAGACATCATGTATAATTACAAGTTAGGATTCTGTTTTTCATTACAGTAACATTACAGTATACAGAGTATCTGTAAATATAAGCTTGAAATGTTTTAAAGAGAAGGCTTCCTGGTGTTCAGGTGCTCAGGTAGCAAAGTTTGATGATGTACTGTACGATAGCCAGTGCTGGCTCTGTATAACCTTAAAAGATAAGACATTTAACAAAATTTTATTGACTCAATTAAACAATTTAATTAGATAATACAGTTTACAACCAACAAAACTTGCCTAAAATCAGTATCTGTTCACAAACCAGAACACGACTCAGAAACTTTCATCCCAAGCTGCTGCTCTTAGTTGAACAATGGCCTGAGTGCGTAACCCAGCATCAGTTACCGTATGCTCAGCGGATCGCGTGCATGATGAAAGAGTTTTGCATAGTGGAGTGATGTAAAATCCGTTGCCGAGAAATATCGCCCGAACAAAACTGTGTAGAGAGCTCATGAACGATAATGTGGTGTCTTTTTTGTGCAGTGCTGTTGCGCAAGTGTGCAGCGCACAAACAAGAAACAAATGTCTCTAGATAGATTTGTAGTGAAACCGGCTGCCACGTACAAACCAGAGGCCAAGAAACAAAAAGAAAGAAACCCCCTGAAGGAGAATTACTCAGTGTTGTTATAGAAGGGGACTCTCCTTCCACACACTAACCCCCTCCCCTTCCTCTCCTCCATTCCTTCATGTCAGCAGGTCCCCTGACAAAGGGATGTGAACAGTACATTCACCTGTAAAAAATTGTTTAATACATGTAGAAATTGTTCGCTTTCTCCTGTACAGTTTATATTTATATTTAGTGCTGTGTTATTTTTGTATAATTAAGGCTTTTCATACTTTGTTTTATATTTTGTGATAAGTTACATTAAATATAGTTCATAGAGATGTACAGTAGAACGGATTAATTCTATTTACATGTATTCCTATGGAAAAAACTGAATCGCTCTACGACCAAATTTAGGAATGAATTAAGTTCATGTACCTTATAAAACATGGGCTAGCATAGCGTAGCATCTCACTGGGGCTGCCATGACAGTTGGAAAAGACTCAGGCTTGTGGACAAGTTGCAAAGCGTGCACTTTACATTTAGTGGTTAAACCTCGTGATCTTGGAACTTGGAATCCATCCAGTCTTTGACTTTCATGTCAGATTCACATCCTGCGAGCATAAGTACACACGAAGTGGAAAAAAAAAATTCAGCGGGAAATATCTGTTGGCCAGCCTCTGGAACTTCCGTTAATTGCATGTTACTTTCTTGTACTTTGAATAATGTTCTGGGGCAGTCCATGTTCCTGTCTGACTTGCTGCACTGCCCCTACTGGACTTAGCAGGAACTGTCAGTCTGGTGAAACCATTATTTAATCCACAGGCTGTGAAATGTGATGTCAGTGTGTACGAAGTGAATCGAGAGAAGGCAGATAAGCATGACAATTAAATAAACAGTATATCAAGTGCTGAGCACAGAGTTGGCGAAGAAGTGGAAATGAGTTTTCTATGCAGTAGGTAAATATTAACTGTGTAAACACTTGTTCTGATTGTTTCTCTCTTGTCTGAGTAAATATGCTCTTTCTGCACGAGTTTGACCCACATGGAGCTAACATGAGGTGAAGTGACAGATTTCTGTCTCACCATCTCATCCTCTGACTTTTACTCACTGTTTCCTCGTCTCTTGGTTTCGGATTTAACACACAGTAAATCATAGATGAGACTGAGTTCTTCCAAACAATCATAAAGGAGAAGCCGGACCTGGCATCGTTTACTAGAACGCTTGACTGTGACCTCAAACTGGTTCATTTTGATTAGTGAGAACACAATTGTTCTGTTCCTGGGAACCATGCCAGAGTTTACTGGCAAAGGTACTCCAAAGGTACTCCAAAGGTACTCCAAAGGTACGGATTAAATAAGATATGCAATCCAATCGTACCTGAGAACAGAAAAAGATCGCTGTTTAGACTTGAGGTAATGAGTGTCCTCAGTTTTCTCCGTGTGCACATAAGTCACTCCGATCGCATCCCCTGACCTACACAGCCATGGCTGATACCTTGGTCTCTTGTGTTTAATATTGGCTTCTAAACCAAGTTCACAAACCAAGTATAGTGTAACTACGCAAGTGTACTCAAGAATGAAGAGTGAAAACAGTACGAATGCTGGCGAGTCACGAGTGTGGAGGGGACGGGGCGGGGTGGGGGGGGTCCCCTCTGAGGATCCTCCAGGACCTGAGCGCAGACCCACAACTTTATCCGAATCCGAACACTTTACACGCGTAGTAGGACATTGTGCTGAGATGTTGGACTCAGGACCTGAGCGATGTCAGATGAAGATCAAAGCTGAATACAGAGGCTCATTTCTTGAGTTTCTAGTAAGTGTTTGATGAGGTTTTCCAGCTAAGAAGAGTCGTCATGGTAACCCAGTGAAGGTTTTCAGTCTGAACCTGGGAACAACCAGGTGACGGTTTCTTTGCATTTGTGAAATGTTTTAGTTGCAAAAAGTACAGAACGTAGGTTTTGCTGACTTGTTCTTTTGGTTGTGTAAACTTTCCCATGCTGTCTTTGTTCCTCATTTCTTACATTGAGACTCTCCCCAGGGTTTGTGGCCAGGTGTAATAAAAACTTCCCCTTTTCGATTTTCCCTGGATTAACCTTTATATTTACTCAGGAAAGAACCTTGGACGGACTTTAATATCTCCTTTTTCTGTGAATAAACTAGACAACGTTCGACAATCCATCGTGCGCATCTGTGTGTGTTTCTCTTCCTGCCGGTAAGCGCATCGAGTCACGGTGGACACATCAGGCACATCTCACTATTGTCATTTTAAACCTTACTAATTATTCCTTTCGAAGCGTATTTGAAATGCATGAACAAGGAGCAATTTGCAAGATAAATCCGGTGATATATTCGTCTGTGTTTTAACAGACAGACAGACAGACAGATATAATCAGAGAGAAGCAGGAGGACAGACTGACGGATAGAAAGATAGACAGATAGATAAGCAGATGAAACAGAGAAAAAAGGAGATCTATCTCTGACCTCATAAAAATGAGGAAATGAGAGAAAGATAATGTGTGTGTGTGAGAGAGAGAGAGAGAGAGAGAGAGAGAGAACATTAAATATCTCATCACACTGTGTATACTGCTTCAGCATTCTGTGTGTGTGTGTGTGTGTGTGTGCGCGTGTTTTAGAGGCTGTGTTGACTCACTTACACGCACACTATTTCCTCACCTCATTCACACTCCATCCTGAAGACACACACTTGCTCAGTCTCTGCTCTCACTCAGCACTGCTGCGTCTCTCTCTCTCCCTCTCTCTCTCTGACTCTCTGACTCTTTGACTCTGGTCCTGTGGTTGAGTCACAGCCCCAATAGGTAGAAGGAGAGCGACCATCACTACTACAGCTGAGCAGAAGTCTGTAAACTTCTTTACAAATAACCCTTAAGAGTATCTCCAGCCCTCAATTAAGGACGGGACCACTTCTCCCTCAGTAGTGCACACTCGTTAGGGTCCCTCGGGCAGGATGGGGGAGGTGTTTGTGGTGGACAGTCATGCGACCGCGGATCTTGTGCCCCCTAAACAGTGGATTAAGGGCACTTGTATTCTGTACACGCTGCTGGGCCTGGCGCTGTTCGGTGTGGTCGTGGAAGGGGTCCTCATTTACCAGCTGTACCAGCGGATTCCCAGACAGGTGTGTGTGTGTGTGTGTGTGTGTGTGTGTGTGTGTCTGTTTTATTCTGTAAATATAATTAGCAAATGTGTAAATAAGTAACTAGTGTAATTTAATAATTACATAATACATAATGAAATATTTTTGTATGTGTGTGTGTGTGTGTGTGTGTGTGTGTGTTTATGATGATATCTACGGTAATCATGATGTAATTATGTCCATCTTTCGTATATTAAATGAGCGATGGCAAAAGTCCCCATAATGACTGTCGAACCTGACAGTGTGTAAAAATGTGTGAAAGAGCGTCTTCACAATATAAGTGTAAAAAATTATTAAAAAAATAAATAAAAAAGATGTCCGTCATGTCCTGAGGTTAGAGCTTAGTGCTACTTGTACAGTAGGTCAGACTTAGCAGTTAGCATAGCATATATTCAATTCAATTCAATTTGTATGTAGCGCTTTTAACAATTGTCATTGTCGCAAAGCAGCTTAACACAAAGACTTAGTGACGTTTGTATAGAATGTGAAATGTGTGTGAATCAGAATGTATCATATCATTTACTGTAGCTTTACACTCATGTGGTTTTCCATCTCTGTTAGTTAAAGTTGTCACTTCACCACTTTGGTGTGTCGTGTTTGCATGTGTTTGTGTGTGTGTGAGAGAGAGAGAGAGAGAGAGAGAGAGAGAGTGTGTGTGAACTGAATAAAGAAAAACCCTTGCTACCGTTGCAGGTTGTTGTTGTAGGTTTTTAAACCTAGTGGTTTCTGCAGATGTACCAAGTCATCAACCACTTAGTGACTCTCTTACTGTATTTGCACTAGTAGCTTTTACACAGTGTGTGTGTGTGCGTGTGTGTGTGTGTGTGTGAGTGTGTTTCTGTACCCAAGTCTTATCAGGGACCTATAACTATGGTTAACTGCTAAGAATGCATACAGTATGTGTGTGTGTGTGTGTGTGTGTGCAAGTGTTTGGGAATGTCCACTGAGCTCAGTAGCATTTTGACGTCATTTGGCAAGTTTCGTCAGGTTCCAGAAGAGTTTCCTCTTTCGTTTATGCTTCTTGTTGGTGCACTGCCAAGCAAAACGCCCCTCTGTGTGTGTGTGTGTGTGTGTTAATTAAGGTCTTTGTGAGGACCAAAATGTTCTAACAACATAAAAACAAACTAAAAATAGACGGTCCTCAAAAAGAAAGTAAATCATGTGTGTGTATGAGTGTGTGTGTGTGTGTGTGTGTGTGTGTGTGTGTGTGTGTGTATTTGCACTGGTAGATTTTACACAGTGTGTGTGTGTTTCTGTACCCAAGTCTTATCAGGGACCTATAACTATGGTTAACTGCTAAGAATGGATACACTATGTGTGTGTGTGTGTGTGTGTGTGTGTGTGTGTTTGTGTTTGTGTGTGTGAGTGTGTGTTTGAGTGTGTGTTTGCGTGTGTGAGTGTGTGTGTGAGTGTGTGTTTGTGTGTGTATGTGTGTGTATATGTGTGTGTGTGTGTGTTTGTGTGTGTGCGTCTGTGTGTGTGTGTGTTTATGTGTGTGAGTGTGTGTGTGTGTGTGTGTGTGTGTGTGTGTATGTGTGTGTGTGTGTGTAGGTATTTGTGTGTGAGTGTGTGTGTGAGTGTGTGTTAATGTGTGTGAGTGTGTGTGTGTGTGTGTGTGTTTATGTGTGTGAGTGTGTTTATGTGTGTGTGTGTGTGAGTGTGTGGGTGTGTGTGTGAGTGTGTGTGTGTGCGCGCTCATGCATGCATAGCAATTACATCATGATCCTTAAATACGTAAATAAACAGTGGTTTATGTGAAGTTTGAGAATAAAACCCAAAAATGTGAAAAATAAACATTTCCTTTTTTTTTCAATTTCTTTCACTGGCTGCGTTTAAACAGGTTAATTAAATGTATAAGACAAACCAGGCCAGACCATATTATATATATATATATTACAGTTCTGTGTTCTGTTCCAGCTATAGGTATATAGAGATATCTACACATGTATATGTTTATATAGAATAGTGGGGACCCACAATGGTAAAAATATATGACATTTCTATGGAATTTGCAGCTTTTCTTTAAAAAGCTACTGTAAGAGACTTTATTTTACATTCCTGTGAAAAAGTCAGTCACAATTATAGGTACACTAATAATGATCTGATTAGGTAGACTAGAGTAATAATTATGTTAAAGGAAGGATCATGCTGCATATGTACAGCATTTAGGAGGACTTGTGGAGGGGTTGTGTTATTTATAATCGTGGTTCTACAGTAATTGTTCCACTTTGCTTTCCCAGACAACTCCAGAGATGAGTCAGACGTCCAAGCTGACTGTGAGTATGACATTTGGAAAAATCTTTTTTTCCCCAGAATGTGTGTGTATGTATATGTACACTACCGCTCAAAAGTTTGGAATCACTTTCAAATTTCTTTGTTCTTGTTTAGTGATTTATTTTCTACATTCTACAACAATACTGGGGATTTCAAAACTATGACATAACACATGCGGAATTAGGTAATTATGTGACAACAACCTTTCTGGAATACTTCTTGCAAAATCTTAATGTCATGTCATTTGCAAAACCCATCGAGCTCCATGATGATGAAACTGTCCCTCATGAAGACCTTCACAGGAGAACAAGACCAACACTGACCCTCTGCTGCAGAGGAGACGTTCATGTAGAGACACCAGCCTCAGAAATCACCAACTAACATCAAGCAGCACCTCAGATTAGAGGCGTTATGAAGCTTTACAGAGCAAAAGTAGCAGATAAACATCTCAATATCAACTGTTCAAAGGAGATTATTGTGGATTTTGGATAATAAACGCCTTCAGTTTTACAGTGTAGAGAGAAATAAAAGTCAGGCACAACCATGTGGTTACTTTTAAGCGGTAGTGTATGTGTGTGTGTGTTTTTAATGCATACTAATAATTATGTTGCTTAATTTTCAGGGAGGAAACAAAACCCAGGACGATGCCTGTACGTACACACATACACACACTTTAATCACTGCATGGTTTGGTGTTTTATTGAATATGATGTAGTGACTGGTTTCTTATCTGCTGTGTGTCACTATAGATTCTACAGAAACCTCAGCACCCCTGCCAGTCCTGAAGACTGAGAGCAAGCCAGCTGCATTCCTGCATCATCAAAATCATTGTAAGTGCAGGCACACCACAACAGCCTACACACACACACACACACACACACACACACACACACACACACACACACACACACACACAAAGAGTATAAACCTGCTGCAAGGTGAACAGAGTAACACTGTTTATCTCATTATAGCTGCACCTGTCCGGGGTGGGATACACTGTACTGTATTAGACAGCGAGTCAGTCCTTGACGTTGACATGTTTGAAACAGGAAAATGAGTGAATGCAAGGATGAGTAACTTTGACAAGGGGTAGATGGTGATGTCTAAATGTCTGGGTCAAAACTTCTCCGAAACTGCAGCTCTTGCAGTTTTTCCGGTCTGCAGGGGTCAGGACCTACCAAAACTGCGCCAAGGAAGGAGAACTGGTGAACTGGTGACAGTCATTGGTGAACAAGGCTTACTGATGCACATGGGAAATGAAGGGTGTTCGTGTTGTCCGATTCAGCAGAAGTACTACTCTTCCTCAAATTGCTGAAAAACTGAAATTTTATTTTATTTATATAGCATTTTTAACAATAGTTATTATCACAAAGTACCTTTACAGAAGGTGTGAGTATGAAAAGCATACGTAGAAATCATAACGATCAGATGATGAGTCCCTGATGAATGAGCCGAGGGCGACGGTGCTGAGATGGTAATAGAAAGAACCCTTGAGAGGAACCAGACTCAACAGGGAACCCATCTTCATCTGGGTGATAACAGATAGAGCAGGGATTGATCTGATCTCATAGTGTGTGTTAGGAGGCTGGAAGTTCAGTATAACAGGAGATGTGGAGAAGTTCATATGGAGTCCAGTTTATTACAGGAGGCTCAGGTCCAAAACTGTTTATAGGAATTTCAGTCCTGAACTATTGAGCAACAGCAGTCACAAGTTCTCAGAGAACAGCTGTCTGCATCATCTGACACCAGGGAGGAACCGTCCCCACTCCAGCCTGACCCCCAGAGGGTCCTGCCATTCATGTGGCTGTTACCTTGACATGTACCACCTACCTGAAGTCTGTTACTTAATAAGTTACACATCTTCGTGGAGGCCTTGTGGCCTCTTTCAACAGGATACTGCACCCTGACACACTGCACACATTGTTCATCGACAGTGTAAAGAACATTTCAAATGTTGAGGTGTTGATTCTGCCTTCAAATTCCCCAAATCCCAATCCGATCTAGAGCCTGTGGGATGTGAAGTCAACTGTATAAGCAGAATCCTTGAGAGGTTTTGGTGAACGTAGCGTGCAATTCAAATAGTTACAAAAACATACTTTCATTTGTTTTCAAATTTCAAAAACAGATTATAATCAGTGTCGGCTCGCCATATAGGTCACACAGTTCAGGACCACAAACCAGTGAACTCAAAATCCTGTCCCTATTTCAAGCCCTCACCACATGTGCAGGTGCAGTGACACACATGGAACAAGGGTTTTACTTTTGCTAATGTTCAGGTATCTACATACATTTGGTATACTTCCTAATAAAGACAAAATTAAAGCAGAAACCCTGAGAGAAACAAGATTATAAATGCAACCCAATTCTAAGCAATTACAGTGCTGAAAGAATGTTGAGTATGAACATTGTAGTCTTAATAGCAGCAGTTCGTAGGTCGAGATCTACGGTGTCTTTGGGAGACATCCAAAGATGGTTAAAAAAGTTTTATTGCTTGCTACCAAGAAATTGTGGTTCAGGCTTCAGATGGAGCATGGCGTAGATCCCTAACCCTAACCTTAACCCTAACCCTAACCTGGTTCAGAGACAGAGTGGAGTCTGTCGGTCTTTGTTATTGCAGTTCATTGCTCATCCAGCAGGGGGAACTAAACATTGCAGATCATTATTTTAAAATGTATTGGTTGAAGGATTGGTTAAAAAACCACAGAACTGACCGTTACTACAGCATTTAGAAATCAACAAGCACACAATCAGGACTAAGCACGAGTGTGTTCATGTGTTTGTTTGCTGTAGCTGTGAGTTCAGATATGACGGTGTTGCAGTGGGACTCCAGAGGCTTCCCTGCATTTCAGCACAGATTTAATTACAGCAATGGCAGCCTGATCATCAATAAAGAAGGCTTCTACTACCTGTTCTCCAAGGTGACCTTCAGAAGCAGTTACCCCATGTTCAGACATGAGGTCAAGCTGAACTCCACACGTTATGACCACCATCCCATCAGCCTCATGATTGACAACAGGTACACACACTCACATACACACCTCCACCTCACCTAACTGCATATACTGTATATATATATACACATGTACACATGTATATATATGCTGAGATACTATTTCTCGTACTGCTGATAAGGTCTACTCAGGTCCCTTCCTGTTATTGAACTCTCCAGAAAAGTAGGTTAGGACGGTCTTGTGGTTGCGCTGTGGTTGTGATGTTGTTTGTTTGCATGCAGGTACGGCGTGGAACAGAAAAAAGATAAGAAGAGCCAGTTCAGCAGCTACCTGGGTGGTGTGGTGCATCTGTTTAAGACGGACATGGTGTTTGTTTCAATCAGCGATCACAGCTGCTTGATAGAAGAAACGCAAGAAACTTTCTTCGGTGGTTTCATGATCTAGAACTATAAACTCACCAGGAGACACTTCATGCACACATTCATGAAGTGCACACACAGTTCTTGTTAGTTAGTTTGTTAGTTTTTTCTTAAGTTAATTTAGAATATATAAATTCAAATCAAAACAAGACTTTTGATTGTGCAGAATAACAGCTGAACAGTTATTGCTCTATATAATCCCCCTGCTACACTAATGCACTTATCCCAGTGTTCCACTAGTGCTTGGACACCGTCAAGGTGGGACGTTTTCTTAGTCCACTGAAGCCATGGTCAGACTACCTATTTCACATCTGAATCGCAGGCCTCCCAGGAACTCCTTGTGGAAGTGGCAATAACTGTAATGTGCAAGTGATGTTGTTGAATGTACAGTTCCCACAGAGAAAGGCATCGCTTCTGCAAGTCGACAAGAAGTTATTCACGGATTTTAATGTTCATGGGAACCACTGCTGTGGGCTCCGAGCCACCTCGGCCGGGATCGTCATTCACAGACATTCAGGAAACTTTTCTGTCAATGTCAATGGTTTTTACATCTTCATTCACTAGAAATTTCATCAAAAGTCTTGGTTTGACTTGAACGCCCCTTGTATTTTAATAGTTGATGGCCTGACAGTATTTATTTAAACACAACCAGAACAGATGGCTCATGCCATCATGCGTCCTTTAGTGTACTTTAGCTAAGTGGACATCGGGTCTCAGCTCTGTGATTTGCTTTGAGATACAAGCTGCTAAACTTACCCTCAAACTGACGACAGAGCTGTAACGCTGCAGACATATCGGGAATGCCGGATCAAATGTTACTTTATGATTTTTACTAATTATTTATTTCTGGACCTTTGTTCCTGCAAAGACCTTTTCCATTAGTAGATGAGAAAGTTCTAAAACCCCAAGAAGAACTAAATCCTATGTGCTCCATGATGCCCCTATGTGGTGTTGTGCTCCACTGGTGGATGATGTTTATTAATAGTTATTTATTTATATCAAATGTGTACTGTATTTAAGGGAGCTTTTAAAATTTTTTTTTTCTTTTTGATTTATGACATTTATTGATGAACAGATAACTTAAATTTTAACACATGAATTGTAACAATCAAAGTTTTGTATACATGTAAAAAAAAATAAACTGTTAAATAATATAGTTTGTGTTCATGCTTGATTCAGCATTTAGCAACTCATTGAGGTCTCATTATACACACACACACACACACACACACACACACACACACACACACACACACACACACACACACACACACAGAGCTAAACAGCTGTGTGTCCATAAGAAAACCACTTGAAGTATAAAGACTTGGAAGACTTGGAGCGATGGAAAAGGTCATGTGACCTGATGAGTCCAGGTTGAGGCTATTCCAGAGCGATGGGCGTGTCAGGGGGGGGGGCATTTTTTTTTTTTTTTTTAGCTAGACAGTGTGTTAAACAGCTGACAATGTGAAGATTTTACACTCACCCCCCTCACCACTTTAACATTAGGAATTCTTTTATGTGAAATTACAGTTTTTTACAGACGCTAGGACACATTTCTCAACACTTAGGTCACTTTTGCAAAACTCTTCACGCAATTCTCCTAACCGACTTTCAGCTTGGCAAAGCAGTTCATTTCACATTCAAAATGCACTACAACTACCAAAACACTTTATACAGGTCTCAAATAAACTCATTCTTCCAGAACACTAGCAAAGGTTGACAACACACTTTGTCACCCACAAAACAATGACGTAACAACATGTGGCATTAGGCAGTGTGTTCTTGTGTAAAACAAGGAAACATCTCTGTTTATAATTGCAATATATATTGTTTATAACTGCAATATATGTTACTAGAAATAATCAGACATGATGCAAATTTGTCAATATTTTATGTTGTTTGTTTATTTATATTTTTTGCATTAAGTCAAAATACGAGAATTTGTATACACACCATCCACTGCTACAGATAGTACAGTAATGCTAATCTACTGGGTCTTCTCCATTTGGCCACAGGTTCTCATCCACATCACATCTTACTGTATGTCATCTAGGGCAATACACCTAGGAAAGAATCTTCTGGCATGACTGATCCATCCCTGGCAATCTTCTGCTGATAGTGTACTGTATGTCCAGGGGGCTGTTCCAGAAAGCAGGTTCTGTGACATAACCGGATAAGTTTGAGGGTAAGTTAGTGGATAACCTCAAATTTCGGTTCCAAAAACGGAGGTAACTTTCTGGGTATGTATGTAACCATAGCAACTTACTCTCTGAAGATGAGCTGCTCGGTAGCAGGTTATGTTCCAGGGTAAGTTTGTTTCAGGAGGTTATTCAGCATGGCGCCGCCCTTTTTAATGATGATCCTGTGGACGTGGAGGCACAAATTATACAAGGTTTTGTTTGCCAGGAGAGAGTTATAAGACCTCGTATTTTTCATGCACACTCAACCTGCGCCCAGCACTAGGACCCGGAAGTAAGGCGGGCATCAAACCAGGAAGTATAAAAGAGGTAAACAAACAATAGTACAACGCTCAGTCATTGAGTTCGCCCGATGTCGTTTCGGAATCGTTCACCTAACCGTGAGTACTCACTATCTTGGTATTACTTTCTGATTGAGTGTGTATTTATAGGACGCGGGTTAGATTGTGTCTTTCCCTTGCTCTCCTTTTATGAGAGTCCTTAGAACAAATAGCGTGATTATCCTGCCTACTCGTGTTCTTCCGCGTTTGGGTTTACCATTCACGTAACAAAGGGCTAACCGCTAAGCTACGTCTTCTGGTCATCTCAGGTTAGTTCGTGACAGAATGACTGAGCCTTCCGCGGTAAACCCAGCGGATTATGCGCACCTCTGCGATGTGGTAGATCAGCATGCCACGCTTATCGATAAGCTAACCGTAGAGATCGCTAATCTGAGCCGGGGCCTCCAAGACATCGCAGCCTTGCGCCGCGAGGTTGCGGAGCTCCGGCAGGAGAACGCGGATCTCCGCGCGGCTGTCGCTAGCGTGGCTAGCAGGCCTCCCGTCGCGGCGGCCACGGATCCGCATCCCCCCCCTTCTTCTGATGTTTTTCTCTCTCTACCAGACAAATGGAATGGCATAGACGGGAGATGTGATGTGTTTCTGACAGCGCTCGATCTGGTGTTCGAGTTCAATTCCACCAAGTACTCCACCGATCGGCTACGCATCGCTCTCCTGGTCTCGTTGCTAACAGGGCAGGCAGCTGAGTGGGCCACGGCAGTTCTCAAATTGGATTCTGATACCGCCCACTCTTACAATGAATTCACCCACCAACTCCGATTGACTTTTGAACACCCAGCGGGCGAGGTGGAGACCGACACCAAACTCTACCAAGTGCGGCAGGGAGGATCGTCCGTGAGCCGGTATACCGCGGAGTTCCGAACCCTCGCCGTGCAGACCAGCTGGGGAGACGCCGCGCTCCGGTCATCCTTCTACGAGGGACTGGCTTCACGTATCAAGGATGAGCTCGCCGGGCGAGAACTCCCCGCCACCCTCGAAGGACTGATCCAGCTAGCCCTGCGGATCGATTAGCGCCTTCTGTCTCGCCCGAAACCAGCCCCAAGGACCCTGCCGCCTGCACCCACCTTCTCTGACACCACCCCACGACCACCTGCTGTCTTCACTAACACCAGTATGGGACCAGTCGGATCTCCACCTCCTGCCGTGGTTGACACGGGAGCCGGGGAACCCATGCAATTAGGACGCACCTCCCTGACCGTAGCCGAACGCGAACGCCGGTTCCGGGAAGGGCTGTGTGCCTATTGTGGGTCGGCATCACACCACCGGGTGATCTGCCCACTGCGCCCGGGAAACGCCCAGCCTCGGTGAACCGGAGGAGAGACTCACCGGGCCAGATCCAACTCTCCACCACCACCAACTCCACCATCTCGCGACTAACGGTTCAGGTAATCCTCCAAATTTGCCACAAACGGGTCAGAAGTACCGCGTTTATCGATTCCGGTGCCGCAGGTAACTTCATTGACTCTACCTATGCCACAGAAGTGGGGGTAAAAATCGAGGCGTTATCCCAGCCGATTCGCATCACATCAGTCGACGGTCGGCCCCTTTCGTCTAGCCCCATCACTCACCAAACCCAGCTCATCACCCTCGAAATCGACCAGCACCAAGAACAGCTCCAGTTACACCTCACTCCCATCGCCTCACCTCCCATCATCCTCGGCTATCCATGGCTGCTCCGACATGACCCTCTCATCTCGTGGACCCAAAACCGGATCCTCCAGTGGGGTCCGACCTGCAGTGAACTTTGCCTACAGGCACCGGCTGGGACGTGTTCCAAGGAGTCCGAGGCCCCCGACATCGACACCAACGCCATCCCCGTCACCTATTGGGACCTAATTGCATGGGTCACCAATGCCCTCCGTCATGGAACCATCCGGCCATCCACATCGCCTGCCGCCGCGGGGTTCTTCTTCGTCAAGAAGAGAGGGGGCGAACTTCGCCCATGTGTCGACTATCGGGGGCTAAACAACATCACCATCAAAAACCGACACCCGCTACCACTCACCAACTCAGCCCTGGACGCCCTCTCTGTTGCCACCGTGTTTACAAAGTTGGACCTCCAGAGCACCTACAACTTGGTGCGCATCAGAGAGGGTGATGAGTAGAAGACTGCTTTCATCACACCCACCGGACATTACAAGAGCCTGGTCATACCATTTGGACTCTGCAATGCACCCTCGGCCTTCCAGCAGTTCATAAATGACGTCCTCCGGGACATGCTGGGCCGATGGGTGCTTGTCTACCTGGACGACATCTTGATTTACTCCCACAACACCGAAGAACATATCCAACATGTACGTGCCGTTTTAAAGAGATTGCTCGCTCACCAACTGTACTGCAAGCTGGAAAAATGTGCTTTTCACGAGCACTCCACCACGTTCCTGGGTTTTATCATCTCGTCCCAGGGTGTAGCCATGGACCCGCAGAAGCTAGAGGTTGTACGTCACTGGCCCCTACCCAGGACACTCAAGCAACTTCAACGGTTTCTCGGGTTTGCGAATTTCTATCGTCGCTTTATCCGGGGCTACAGTACAGTTGCTGCTCCATTAACCACATTGACCAGGCTCCCATCTCATCAGTTTCTACTCACCCCATCTGCCATCGCTGCCTTGAAAGAACTCTGTCACCGATTCACCACCGCTCCCATCCTTCTACACCCGGATGCCAACAAACCCTTCGTTGTGGAGGTGGACACGTCGGATGTGGGCGCCGGCGCCGTTCTCTCTCAGCGAGGTCCAGACCAGAAACTGCACCCCTGCAGTTTCTTCTCCAAAAAATTTGATCCCACTCAGCAGCGATACGGGGTAGGGGACCGAGAGCTGTTGGGCATAAAGTGGGCTTTGGAGGAATGGCGTCACTGGCTCCAGGGCGTCAGTGAGCCGTTCATCGTCTGGACCGATCACCAGAACCTAATCACCATCAAGAACCTGAAGCAGCTCAATCCACGACAGGCACGGTGGGCACTGTTTTTCGAACAATATAACTTCCATCTGTCATACCGCCCGGGGTCGAAGAACATCAAGGCAGACGCCCTATCACGTCAACATGAGGACGACCTCTCCCGGGTGGACCCCGTGCCTGTCATTCCCCCATCTCGCATCATCGCACCCCTCCACTGGGATTTGGAAACCAGGGTCCGCCAGGCACAGGCTACGGAGACCGGACCGGCAGGTGTGCCGCCTGGGTGACTCTACGTGCCACAACATCTAAGGACGGAGGTTCTCCAGTAGGGCCACTCATCCACCATCGCCAGACACCCAGGAACACTACGAACCCTTACGTTCATCCGACGGGCCTTCTGGTGGCCCTCCATCCGCAAGGACACCGTGGAGTTCATTCAGGCCTGCCCGGTGTGCGCCAGGGCCAAGGACGCAAACCAACCTGCACCCGGAGAGCTCCAACCACTCCCAGTTCCCCGTCGGCCCTGGACACACATCGCCCTGGATTTCATCACGGGCCTGCCGGCATCAGAAGGAAAGAACACCATCCTAACCATCGTAGATCGGTTCTCCAAAGCCGTGCACCTGGTGGCCCTAACCGGACTCCCATCAGCAAAAAACACAGCCGAGCTGATACTGGAACACGTAGTCCGACTGCATGGGTTCCCAAAGGACATCGTCTCGGACAGGGGGCCCCAGTTCACCGCCCGGTTCTGGAAAGCCTTCTGCCGTCTGATCAATTCCACCTGTAGTCTCTCATCAGGGTACCATCCCCAGACTAATGGTCAGACGGAACGGACCAACCAACAGCTGGAGTGCTACCTGAGGTGCTTTGTTTCGGATCGTCAGCGCTCCTGGGCCCGCTACCTCAAATGGGCCGAACTCTCCCGCAACCTCCACGTCTCCTCAGCCACCAACCTAAGCCCATTTGAGGTTTGTCATGGTTTCCAACCTCCGATGTTCAATCACCAGGAACCGGAGGTTGACGTACCATCGGCCCAACAGTTGGTCCGTAGGTGTCGGCGGCTGTGGCACCAGGCCAATCTCGCCATTCAACGTGCTAACATCAGCTACGCCACCCAACATCGCCGTCGACACCCCCCGGGACGTTTGTACCACGTAGGTGACAAGGTATGGCTTTCCACCAGAAACCTTCATCTGCACACCGAATCACGAAAGCTATTACCCAGATTCATCGGACCATACCGCATCACTCTACAAATTAACCCTGTCACCTACCGGCTCCAGCTGCCTGCGGCGCTCCGGATCCACCCTGTATTCCACACATCTCAGCTAATCACTTCACCCAGGATTCCACCCACCCCCCTGCTCCTCCCCCCCGAGTCATTGACGGCGGTCCCGCCTACACCGTGCAACAGATCCTCGATTCGCGCCCTCGGGGCAGAGGTACCCAGTACCTGGTTGATTGGGAGGGCTACGGCCCAGAGGAGCGGTCTTGGGTCCCAGCACGGTTCATCCTCGATCCCGAGCTCATTCAGGACTACCATCGCAGGGTATCCTCCACCCTCTCCACTCCTCCACCGTCTGGAGCCGGTTCTGGACAGGGGGGTACTGTCATGCACACTCAACCTGCGCCTGGCACTAGGACCCGGAAGTAAGGCGGGCGTCAAACCAGGAAGTATAAAAGAGGTAAACAAACAATAGTACAACGCTCTGTCATTGAGTTCGCCCGATGTCGTTTCGGAATCGTTCACCTAACCGTGAGTACTCACTATCTTGGTATTACTTTCTGATTGAGTGTGTATTTATAGGACGCGGGTTAGATTGTGTCTTTCCCTTGCTCTCCTTTTATGAGAGTCCTTAGAACAAATAGCGTGATTATCCTGCCTACTCGTGTTCTTCCGCGTTTGGGTTTACCATTCACGCAACAAAGGGCTAACCGCTAAGCTACGTCTTCTGGTCATCTCAGGTTAGTTCGTGACAGTATTGATGTTTTTTTAATTTCCTAATGATTATTTGAAAGAGCGTTATTGGTTTTCAATGGAATTAAATTATTTAACACATCTCTTGGAACCGCATATTGCAAATGTCACAAACGGCGGGCCTGCGCTTAGAAAACATTCAGTGTATATCACTTCGTTTTTTCCAGGGCAATTTTTGTACAATGTGGGGCATATGGTGCAAAGCATGTGGGAAAGGCAACTGTATGTCTGGCACTTAAATATGTGTACAGCACTTACACACATCTGTACACCAGGTCCCTGGACATAAACCTCTGTGTGGTATTAAAGAGGAATTCCACAGAGTGCCAGGTTTGTCCTTTGATGAAATCGATGAAAGCCTTTAAGTGACAGAGATAGTATTTTATTAAGTTGTATAATGAAAATAAAACATAGTGGTAAACGTCTCGGGTTACTGTGCTGTATCCCTGTTCCCTGAAAGGCGGGAACGAGATGCTGCGTGAAAACGCTATGGGAACTATTTTGTCCTGTTGCCGGCTGTGAAGCATGTGTGCAAACACGCCAAATTTTTTGGCTATATATAACCTCGGCCAGGTGACGTCATCTGATTAGATGCAGCCGCAGGTTATAAATCCTAGTGAGCCGGCGACAACCTCAGATTAATTTGTCTGAACGGATGTCCGGTCACGTGGTAGTGCGGTATTAGGACGCAGCATCTCGTTCCCGCCTTTTCAGGGAACAGGGTTACAGCACAGTAACCCGAGACGTTCCCTTTCAAAGGCTTCTCTCGAAGCTGCGTGAAAACGCTATCGGAGGGAGAATACCAACGCCGCCGCACTACAAGTGTCTGGACCCCAAGGTTGTGTAGCGTGTTCGCACAAAGCCAAGAAGGTCTCAGAACTATGCCTGGGCAGCTAACTCGGGGCTTTCCTTGAGCCCGGAGTAGCATGAACATCCAGATTATAATGTAACAAATGTGTGCGGGGAGGACCAAGCCTCCGTGTCACACAATTGCTTCAGGGGAATACCTCTTGCTGGTGCAAAAGGAGGCGATCTCCCTGGTTGAATGAGCCCTGCTTCCTAGCGGTGAAGTAAACCCACGCGCCTCATAGGAGAGGGCAATATGCATCTCTCACCCAGTGTAGTGGCGGCCACTTCAGCGGCCCCAAGTCATGTAAAGGCTGCTCTGACCTACACCACTGGCTGATGCGGTGGACGTAAATCTGAAGAGCACGTACTGGACACATTAAGTGAAGTCTCTCCTGCTCCGAAGCTGTAAAGGCGGAGGACGAAATGCTTCAAAACAATAGGGTGATGTTGTTTATAGACTTAGGCCGATAGCTCAGTGAGGATGCAGTTACGTGCGTCCTGAGAGTACTTGGGCACAGGCCCAAGGACAACTTTCCTGCAGGGACTACAGCACTGAAACAATTTAGCAGTGGACTGGGTCTACCTGCTTCGCACACACTTGCTGCAGGGGAATACCTCTTGCTAGTGCAATAGATGAGGCGAACCCCCAGGTTGAATGAACCCTGATTCCTAGAGGCGAAGTGAGCCCACGTGCCTCATAGAAGAGGGCAATAGCATCTCTCACCCAGTATAGTGGCGCTCTGACTTACGCCACTGGCTCATGGGGTGGACGTACTGTAAATCTGAAGAGCACGTACTGGACAGTAAGTGAAGTTTCTCCTGCTCCGAAGCTGTAAAAGGCGGAGGACAGAAGGCTTCAGAACAGTAGGGTGCTTGTTACAAATGGAACTTTTGGAAGATAGTTCAGTGAGGACGCGGTTAAGTACATCTTGAGAGTACTAGGGCACAAGCCCAAGGACAATCTTTTCCTGCAGAAACTCCAGCACTGAAACATTTCGGCAGTGGACTGGGTCTACCTGCTTAGCACACACTTGCTGCAGGGGAATACCTCTTGCTAGTGCAATAAATGAGGCGATCCCCCTGGTTGAGTGGGCCCTGCTTCCTAGAGGCGAAGTGAGCCCACGCGCCTCATAGGAGAGGGCAATAGCGTCTCTCACCCAGTGTAAGAGCCATATCGTACTTCTTATGAATTTGTTGTTGTGTTTATTTTATTTATTTTATTTGTTGTTATTTCATTTATTCTACCTTGTTCTATTCATTAGTAAAGCATTAAGCATTAAGTTTGTTACATAAGCCATAAGCTTTAAATTTCTAAGTTATGCATCCATTTTGACAATCGTAAGTTGGTCTGTGATGTCATTCCACTATTACATGCATTTGTATGACTGTCGTATGATAGAGAGTTCAGTTTAGATGCGGAAGGCTAAGGAAACACAAGCTTTTGACCGTAAGCTCGTGAGCTCCCGGTAAGATAAGAATGTAAGATACAGCAACTAGGTTGTTGTAACCGTCAGCTCCCGTAAGTAGATATATTCAGCAAGAGTGTTATTATATACGTAAGCTAAGACTGTAATTTGTAAGATACAGCAAACAGGTTGTTGTAAAAGTCAGAGATTTGCAAGATGCAGCAACTGGTGTCTGTAATCACAGTGGATTTACTCAAGACGACTGTATGAAGTGTTGATTCTTTGATGCTGACAAAATAAGCTACAAGAGACAAAGAGATCGGACTTCTGTCGTGTGAGTGAAACTTTAAGACAAAGCTACGTGTCAAAACTAGTGAAATAATATGACCGCATCTACACCCAGTGTCACCCTTTAAAAACATTCCATTTGAGGGCATAAGCTCTTGAAGAGGGATACTAGATCCAGAGTCAGGGAGTACCAACGGGACATTTGCTGATCTTGCGAGGCAAAGCGGTCCACCTCTGCTGCATGAAATCTCTCCCAGATTGACTGACTACTTTGTGGTGGGGTTTCCATTCCCCGTGTGTCAGAGATTGACTGGACAGTTAGAACTGCTCTCACATTCATATGCCCTGGAACGTAAATCACGCTGAGGGACAGGAACCTGTTGCGCTAGCTATTCAGCGGCGTGAGCACAGTCCGCCCTGGCGATTAATACTGTATATGAGACTTGCCATAGTGTTGTCCACGCGCAGTGGGACATGGCACTCTCAACTGCTGGAGGAAGTGCTTTAGGGTGAGAAATAGAGCCATCATTTCGAGGCAATACAAGTTGCCGGAAAACTCTAACAATAGATGCCAACTCTAACAATAGAGTGTTGCAGATTTGTCTGCACTCTCTGTCCAGCCTCTCTCATTGAGAGACCATGATTTACTACATGATCAATTACAGTAGCTCTGATCTCATCTGAGACTACAGCTCTTGATCTTCCTCTTATTCTTATTCTACCACACATACGTATTCCTCACCACCTCCCTGCCACTCTTTTTCTTCTTTCAGCCACTTCTCTATTTCTGGCTGGCTCCATGTTTACACCACAATACAAACATATTCAGCAGTCATGTCCTTTTGTAATGAAATTGAAAGAGTAACACCTGTGTAGATGTTCATCTACAATGAGCATCAGCTGTGGCTGGTTAAACTGCATTTTTAGATTTAAAATATGTCTCAATAAAACATTGCTGTTGAATTTTGCTGTCTTATTCAGTTTTGCATTATGTTATTGTTTTGAACATAATGTGGCAGGATAAGTAAAACTCCTCCTACCTGCATCTGGTTGGCCATGTTTTAATTGATCGTCCTATTGTGGGTTAGGGCAATACTATTTAAGCTGGTTGGTAAGGTGGCTTGGGGTTACGGGTCCCGCCCCCCCTAGCTTCCGTTGTGTAGTCACACCCAGAACGGAACCGGGAAGTGCTGAGGATCATTTTGCAGGTAAGGATGTCAGGCGCAGTGTATGTGTTTTAAGTGGGTTTTACACATTATAGCGGTGTTTTATCTGTAATATTTACACAGTATAGAAAGCCTGATTTAAGTCAGCCGACATGGGCATTCACCTGGTGTTGTGGACGTGATTGTTCCTCCCAACCAACTGGTCGTCTTCCTGTAGAACTGACTGAGCTCTCAACTTCCCGGATCACGGCTTAAATGCCCTTGTGGTGAGACTTGTTGAGACTAAACACGACAAATTTTGGCCTATATAACCTCGGTCAGTTGATGTCATCTGATGAGACGCACCTGGAGGGTTATAAATAGGAGTGAGCCAGAACCATTCCTCAGATTGATTTGTCTGAACGGACATCCGGTCATGTAGGCAGTCTCGTTCCTGCCTTTTCAGGGAACAGGGTTACAGCAAAGTAACCCGAGACGTTCCCTTTCAAAGGCTTCACTCGATGCTGCATGAAAACGCTATGAGAATGAGAATACCAACGCCGCCGCACTGCAAGTGTCTGGACCCTAAGGTTGTGTAGCGTGTGCGCACAAGGCCGAGAAGGTATCAGAACTATGCCTGGGCATCTAACTCGGGGAACAATGAGCCCGGAGTAGCATGAACATCCAGATTATAAATGTAAGAAATGTGTGCGGGGAGGACCAACCCTCCGCGCCACACAATTGCTGCAGGGGATACCTCCTGCTAGTGCAATAGATGAGGCGATCCCCTGGTTGAATGAGCCCTGATTCCTAGAGGCGAAGTGAGTCTCCTTATAGGAGAGGGCAAAAGCATCTGTCACCCAGTATAATGGCACTCTGATTTATGCCCCTAGCTGATGCGGTGGATGTAATTCTGAAGAGCACATACTGAACAGTAAGTGAAGTTTCTCCAGCTCCGAAGCTGTAAAAGCCGGAGGACAGAAGGCTTCAAAACAATGCAGTTACGTACATCCTGAGGGTACTAGGGCACAAGCCCAAGGACAAGCTTTTCCTGCAGAAGCTCCAGCACTGAAACATTCAGGCAGTGGACTGGGTCTACCTGCTTGGCACACACTTGCTGCAGGGGAATACCTCTTGCTAATCCAATAGATGAGGCAATCCCCTGGTTGAATGAGCCCTGATTCCTAGAGGCGAAGTGAGCATGCACACCTCATAGGAGAAGGCAAAGCATCTATTAGGTGTAGGAACAGTCGCCCGTCGGTGACTGGCTCCAAAACATGCAAAAGCTGCTCTGACCTACACCATTAGCTGATGCGGTGGACGTAGATCTGAAGAGCATGAGCTGCATACAGTAAGTAAAATCTCTCCTGCTCCGAAGCTGTAAACGCGGAGGACAGAAGGCTTCAAAAACAATAGGGTGCATGTTGGGTTTATGGAGCTTTCGGAAGATAGTTGAGAGAGGATGCAGTTACGTATGTCCTGAGAGTACTAGGGCACAAACCCGAGGACAGAAACTCCAGCACTGAAGCAATTCGGCAAACCGACTGGGTTTACCTGCTTAGTAGACACTTGCTGCAGGGGAATACCTCTTGCTAGTGCAATAGATGAGGCGATCCCCCCTGGTTGAATGAGCCCTGATTCCTAGAGGCAAAGTGAGCCCACGTGCCTCATAGGAGAGGGCAAAAGCATCTCTCACCCAGTATAGTGGCGCGGTGATGCGGTGGACGTAAATCTGAAGAGCAGTATAAGGTGAAGTATATCTTGCAAGGCAAGAGGTCCACCTCTGCTACATGAAATCTCTCCCTGACTACGTCGGAGTGGGGTTTCCATTCCCCGTCTGTCAGAGATAGACTGGACAGTACTACTGCTCCCACATTCTTGCTGGAATGTAAATCGCCCTGAGGGACAGGAGCCTGGTGCGCCAGCTATTATCGGCGCGAGCACAGTCCGCCCTGGCAATAATATATGAGACTGCCATAGTGTTGTCCACCCACACTAGGACATGGCAGCCTCTCAACTGCTGGAGGAAGTGCTTTAGGGCCAGAAATAGAGCCATCATCTCGAGGCAATTGATGTGTTGCGCAAGAAGATGGCCTCTCCAGCTGAGGAAAGCATCTGTCGTTAGCATCAGCGACGACAAGATGAACTTAGAGTGGGACCCAGAGTAGAAACCGGGGTCTGAACCACATAGAAAGGGTACGAAGCACCTGACGCGTAACCTTTATTGGGGATTGGCCCTAGTGAAATCCCCTGGTTCTTAGCCACAACTTGAAATGCTTTCATGTGCAGAAGGCCCAAAGGTGTCACCGTGGATACAGCTGCCATGAGAGCAAGGATCTCTGAAAGTGATGGTCACTTTCTGGTCTAGCTTGTTTTCCTTGAGTGTGTTGAGAATGGGTTCGGCACGAGCTGGAGACAGCTGTGCCCGCTTACGATCGAATCCCATATGGCACCCAATGTGTTGTCCTCTGAACAGGAAAGAGCACGCTTTCGTGGCGTTGGGTCTCAATCCTGAGAAACAAAGATGAGCTAGGATGACATGCTGATGTCGAAGCGCTGGCTACCGGATGCCCTGGGACTCTCGTAAGAGCCAGGACTAAATCCATGCATTTTGTATATGTGCGGGTGAGCTAGACCAATGGAAGGACCCGATACTGGTAAGCTTTGCCCCTGAAAGCGAACCTCAGGAACCTCCTGTGTTGTGGCAATATTTCTATATGAAAGTAAGCGTCCTTAAATCGATTGTCAGAAATCAATCGCTTGGTAGGATTTGAGAGCAATCAACATTTTGAACTTTGACAGTCAACATTTGAAGCTGTATTTATTGATTTTCAGATAGCGGAAGAGCCCGCAAAATCTGAAAAATTCATGCACGTGGAGACCACGCCATTGAAAACACAGAGGGTGAAGTGAGAACTGAATCCTGTAGTTTCTCTCTCCAGTGCTTAGTACCCTAGGAGATATACTTGGCAGTAGCTTCAACGCAGCCAGTTTCTCAGAAAAGGGCAAAAGTCTCTGAGGCTTGGTTAAATGGGGGGGATGTTAGATGTTTGGCATTCTGAAACATGGCAGGAAAAAATCGACAAACTAACAGCCTATTGGAGACTGGTGTTGCCCGAAACACCAGTGGTGGCGGAGCAAGAACACCGACCTCCTGGGGGTGCCAGGGAGAACACTTCATTCGTTTGAAAGGAATTCTGGGTGCCTCTCCCTATTGGGGGGCCACTCCCATTTTTTATTTTTTTTTTATCAGTCTGACCTCTTGGGGCGGATAGTGCAATGTGGCGCACCCCAATCTTTACGAGGAGGTGCCCGGCTCCAAAAAAACACCCTCCTTGTGTTTTACGCCTCGCAAGAGTCAGACCCGGTTGAGACTGGGTGGCCATCAATCCCGACTCTTGAGCACGGCGGGGAGGGATTTTCCCAAAAGCGTGTTCGTATAACTTCGCCTCAGAACCTAGTGGCGACCGAGTTAACGACATTGCTAAACAGGCTAAAAAATATTTTTGGCAGTTGTTGTGTCTGAGTGAGAAAAGAATTCATGAAATTTGAGAGATGTAGTCATTGAATGCATTTTGTGCCAAAACAATGATAATTGATCCTCAGTTTAGCCGACATAGACTTCTGTTGTGCTCACTGTGTGGAGAGTTTTGCAAAAGCGACCTAAGTATTGAGAAATGTGTCCTAGCGTCTGTAAAAAAAACTGTAAAAACGGATTACACAGGTTTAGGTTTAACTAGTTGAGTAAGCAAGGTTACATGAATGTTGGCTCATTGGTTACATGAGTTAGTTAGCTAGTTAGTTAGTGAGGTGTGGAAATTTATCATAATTGCTTGAGCTAATGGTAAAAAATTATTACTTTAGCCAGGAATCTAGTGACAGTTAACATTTATTTTTGCTCCAAAAATGCAGTAAATAAATGTTAAATGCTTTCTAATAATAATAATAATAATAATAATAATAATAAAAAAACAGTGTGCTGGAACCCCAGCCATGTCTATGTTAAGTCACATTTTAACCCAGTATTGCTATACACTGAATCAGATGGTGGATAGACCTACACACTAATGTGATATCTATAGAGTGTATTCCAGTATTCTTCCAGTTAGGAGATGATGAAGAATTGCTGTCTCATTTTCATCTGCGTGCCACTAACTACAATCATGCTTAACATGCAATTCTCATGCAGTTTCATTTTGAGCAAAAAAAATAAATAAATACAAGTATAAGACTTCCTGGGGATCAGACGGATGTGTTTAATGAAGCTGAGACGCCTACGCCTACTTATGGCTCCAAGAACAGTCGTCCACAGATAAAAACGATTAGCTATGTGTTTCCTAACTGCAGACGGGATGACGTCAATGATCACTCATACTGTACAGCTCACTGACGGCATTAGCATAGAAAGTATCAACAGAAAGTTGATGGATAGTTCCTGGGTTACTGATGTGCATTAAATATCAATTTATTGATTTAGTAGCAGAAATCCTCTGGATGGTGCATACAGTAGTGTACACTAAAGGAAACTTAAACCTGGATTTGAAATGGATGATAGCAGAAGAAAATTGTAATTAAAACATTCCACATCCAGCCATCATGCTTACTGCTTGTGTGTGTGTGGGCCTGGAGTCTCTCCCAGGGAACGTAGGGTGAATGGGTGGCAACACACACACACACACACACACACACACACACACACACACACACACACACACACACAATCATACAAGAAATTTGGAAACCTTAACCTGCCTATACTGTGTGTATTTGCTCTTTGGGTGGAAACTGGAGAATAAACCCACCAAGCACAGGGAGAACATGCAAATCCCAAAGAACCACCAAAACTCAACACTGCTAACCACTGTGTGAACCCCACCCACCTCACCGCCACTCCATGATAATGCAGAAAACTGAAGATGAAACCCACATTGTGCCAATTGGTGGAGGCAGTGGGGTGGCAACATCTGAGTCCTGGAATATTCTCGTGAGAAAGAAAAACTCCATACTTCATATAGGCTATATATATTTATTTATTTATTTTTACCAGTGTAGGAGTGTGTATTTGTGTTACTTCCTCTGACAAATTAACCATCCTGTACAGTTGCTCCGATCAGACCTCACTCAAACGGTTTATCATGGTTTTTGGATTTTCTACTGTAACTTAATCAGCTAAATTTGCTGTGTTTAGGTTTTTGGTGATTCCTGGCCTGCAGAAGTGTGAAATTACTCTTTTTACTTCCATTTTTGTGAATTAAACTTTCCGATAACAAAGTGGAACAGGAGGCTTATTTAAGGGCCATTAATTCAAGTTCAAAATTCTAATTTTATTTGTCACATACACAATCATACACAGTACGATATTCAGGGAAATGCTTATACGAGAAAATAAAAACTTATAGGTAAGGAATAAATATGAATAAAAAGAAATACTAAAGAAAATAAATTTAACTAGTAAAATAAACTGTACAAATAAGAGCATAATTAAAATATTACAAAATAAAGAAATATAGAAGAAAAAAAATTGTATATATATAAAATTTGAAAGTGGCAGTGGTTGTGCAAATATGCATAAAAAGTGACTTATTAAAATGTCTTGTGCAATTGTCCAGATGTATAAATATGTAGTGCAAGTGTGTATGAATGTGTCCATGATTGTCCAGTCAGTGTTGTGAGCTTAAAAAGATGTTATTAGTCCTGTGTGGTGTAGTGATGATTGAGAGACCTTATCGCCTGCGGGAAGAAGCGCCTCCTCAGTCTCTCTGTGTTGGTCTTTACGGAGCGGAATCTCTTCCCAGACCGCAACAAAGAGAACAGTCCATTACTGGGGTGACTGAGGTCCTTCATGATCTTCCTGGCCTTAGTCCAGCACCGCTTGCTGTAGATGGAGTGCAGGTCAGGGAGCTCAGTGCGGATGATGCGCTCGGCTGATCGCACCACCCTCTGTAGAGCTCGTCTGTCCTGCATGGTGCTGTTCCCGAACCAGGTCGTGATGTTTCCCGTCAGGATGCTCTCTATGGTGCAGGAGTAGAAGTTCCTGAGCATCTTGGAGGGCAGTCGGAAGTCTGCATTAGAGGGCAGTTTGATTACATTTACACTTATTTTTAGGCATTTGGAAGAATATTTGATCTATTTCCGCTTTTATGTTATATGTTTTTATCATTAAATATAATATGATTATGTGAATGATTAAATTCACACCCTGATTACATGGCGCTAATCCATCATTACCGTCATTACCGTCGAGGCCATTTATTAAAAGTTTACTGAATCTGGCATGAAACGTTTATGAATGTAGGATGTGCAAAGTGTGTTTGATTTTTTTTCGTACTAGCTACTAGTTTAGGATTGCAACTAAATGATTTGTATTATTAATTACATAATTAAATAATTACAGAAATTACAACAATATTATAAGTGAAAAACCTGACAATAGTTGCTATGTTTCGGGAGACTTATGACCTGAACATCAAATTTTATTATTTAAATTATTGCAGAATTTTTTTTTTTGCCAGTACGGTAATTTCAGAAATGTTTTTTTTTTTTAGTCTAGGCCTGGGGTTTGTTTTTCACTGTTACTTTAAACTAATCTTTACTGTAAAATTTTTATAACAGACAATAAAATATAAGAAGGAAAACATATATACAGTATATATATATATATATATATATATATATATACACACACCGCGTTCCAAATTACTACGCAACTTGGATGTAAGTGTCATAAACATTAAGTGTTTAGTTTTTAGATTAAACTCATGGATGGTGTCGTGTCTCAGGCAGTGGCGGTTCTACACTGAATTGCTCCCTGGGCGAGACTCCGTCCCGGTGCCCCCCCCCCCCCCCCCCCCGCCCCAAAAAAAAAAAAAAATTCACATTTTGTACACACCACACGTTTTATTAAACTACTCATAACTTAAATAAATATACTGTGTACAAACAAATAAATATAGAATTAATATAGTACAAATCACACTAAAGAAAAAGAACTCATTTACTTCACTGCAGAACAGAAACCACAAACTGAAACTAAAATCTGACTTTTCTGGCCTTTCTAGATGTAAAGTCATCAATAATGACATCATATGAGATCTGCTCCCCTTTTGCATGATTTCTGCTTATGACAGCGAGGCCAGTGAGCCGTTCCTGAGACATGGTGGACCTCAGGTATGTCTTGATTAACCTGAGTTTGGAAAAGCTCCTCTCTGCTTGAGCTACAGTCACTGGCAATGTAAGTGCAATCCTGAGAGCAGTCCAAAAGTTGGGGTAGATCTCAGATAGATCCTTATCGTGCAGAAAAGTAATAAGCTCAAAGAGGCTCATGGTTTTTGATGGCAGTCATTAGACACTTTATTAATCTAATATAATCTAATCTAAGGGAGGAACAATTAGCTCTTTGGTTAATTTACTGTCTCAAATTATATGCTTTGTCACGTAACAGAGTTATAGCAAATGGAAAATGTCTTTTAAACTATCTACACATATGTAAATTAAACTGGCTATTTACAGTATACTGTAAATATATCGTAAATATATTGGCTATAGCCAACATTAACATAATAAACAATGGAAATAAATAACTGTACTTGCTGCAGTCTTGCTGCAAAGCATCATTTTGTGGTTACATGTTGTGGTATTTAATAGAAACCATTAGAGTTTCTGGTTTGTAAATTAGGCTTTTATTGTGTGTGTGTGTGTGTGTGTGTGTGTGTTTTTTAGCAAGGTAAGCATAGCAAGCATCATAAGCAAGAAGGCTAACAAACCTAAGAGTTAATGTTATACCACTAATTAACATGATGACATGAATAACTTAATCATACAGAGAGAACATTGTTATATTCCTTTATCTTTTATCCGTTTCTCCTCATCTTCTTTACTTTGTTATTGGACCCCTGACAGTTTTGGCCTTTTTCTCTCCATCGCTGTGTTTATACTTTATAATCGACGATTCGACAATCAGCAGATTTCCCCCAACGCTGTCACTCACGACCAGAAGTCAAGACTAAACCAATTCACCTCCACAGCATCATCGCTTTTGTTATCTATTGTTATTAATTATTGGTGTGTGTTTATAATATTTTGAATGAAATGTGCGTTATTTGTACGAAAGTCAGGTAGACATCATTTAGCCCCCTTCTTGTCCGCTTCATTTGGGAGAGGTGAACTGTACTCTGCGCCCCCCACCCGCCCCCCGTCATCCCCTCCCCTCCCCTCTCCGCTCCAGCCCCCTGTCATCCGCTCTCCTCTCCGCTCAACCCCCCTCCCACCTCCCAGTCCTTTCCACTCGCTCAGCTTCTGTGCGGCTCATTCAGGGGCGGCGCGAGCGCAGGTATCACAGATAATAGAAAACCGCTTAGCGGCAAAGATTATTATTCTTTACTCCAGGTTCGTGTGCAGCCCACCCACGTGCCATGGGCCCTGGGCGGCTGCCCACTTCGCCCTACCCTAAAACCGCCACTGGTCTCAGGGCTCTTTGGGTCACTGAAATGAATCTCAGACACGTGTGATAATTAGTTTGCCAGATGAGGACAATTAAAGGAAAAGTACTGAAGAAGGTTGTTCCACATTATTAAACAGGCCGCGGGACTCCAGAGGCACCAGCAGCTTCAAATACCTGTTTGCTGCTTTGTAATGGCATTTCAGCAGCTGCTCTCTTAATCTGATGAATTTGTCTTGCAGAAACCTTCTTCATTCTGCCTTTATCTACACGAACCTGTCTGTGCTCTAAATCAGCCACAAATGTCTTCACAGTACGATGATCACGCTTAAGTTTTCATGTCTAATGTTTTTATACCTTGTCCAAGGCATTGCACTATTTGAGGCTTTTCGGCAGCAGAGATCCTTTTTCTTTCCCATGTTGCTTGAAACCTGCGGCCTGTTTAATAATGTGGAACAACCTTCTTCAGTACTTTTCCTTTAATTGTAACACCTCAAGGTGTTGGATCCTTTAAAGGCTTGCAGTTGTGCATAAACCTACTATTCGGCCCCTAATCAATGCTCACAAGCAGAAACGGTTGCAGTGGGTCCAGGCGTACATGAAGACAAGTTTTTAAACAGTCTTGTTTACTGATAAGTGTCGTGCAGCCCTGGATGGTCCAGATGGATGGAGTAGTGGATGGTTGGTGGATGGCCATCATGTCCCAACAAGGCTGCGACGTCAACAAGGAGGTGGTGGAGTCATGTTTTGGGCCGAATCATGGGGAGAGAGCTGGTAGCCCCTGTAGGGTCCCTGAAGGTATGAAAATGACCTCGGCAAAGTATATTGACTGACCACTTTCTTCCATGGTACAAAAAGAAGAACCGTGGCTTCTGTAGCCAAATCATCTTCACGCACGACAATGCACCATCTCATGCTGCAAAGAATACCTCTGTGTCATTGGCTGCTATGGGCATAAAAGATGAGAAACTCATGGTGTGGCCACCATCCTCCCCTGACCTCAACCCCATTGAGAACCTTTGGAGAATCCTCAAAAGATCTATGAGGGTGGGAGGCGGTTTGATTCAAAACAGCAGTTCTGGGAGGCTATTCTGACATCCTGCAAAGAAACTCAAGCAGAAACTGTCCAAAAACTCACACGTTCAATGGATGTAAGAATTGTGAAGGTGATATGAAAGAAGGGGTCCTATGTTAAGATGTAACATGTAGCCCTGTTAGGATGTTTTTGATTGAAATAGTTTTTGATTTCAGTAAATATGACCTCATAATGCTGCAAATTCAACAAAAGCCTATTTTCAGTTCTTTACAACCTATAAAATGTTTTAACTCTGTTGTGTATAATAATTTGGAACAGTGCGTTTTCAGTTTTTTATTTTTAAAATAAATATTATCATTAGTAGGTTTGTTCAATAAAATTCTAATTGTACCCTAATAGTTGATGACTGGAAAATTATACTGACTGTCATTTGCATTTACTAATTATGAACATCAGAGAAAGATATAATTTGCGTAATAATTTGCAACGCAGTGTATATATTAGGTCTGTGGCCTCGCACCTTCAGGGTCTGGGTTCGATTCCTGCCTCGGGTCTGTGTGCATGGAGTTTGCTTGTTCTCCCTATGCTTGGTGGGATTCCCCTGAGTATTCCGGTTTCCTTCTACAGTACAAAGACATGCAGGTTAAATCTCATGCCATTAACGTTGAAGATAATAAATATAATTGAAGCAAAAAAGAAACTTTGAGGCATACAGTACAGGACATCAGGTCCTCATATGATCCACCGCTGATAGTGTGGTTTTAATCTCCTAGTTTTTGCTAGTCGTTAATATAAAAGATGATGTTTCTAATTATGTTACACAAGCTGAACTTACACTGAGCAGAGCACATGGCAAGTTCATTCCTACTTAATTTCAGGTCCTGTCAGGGAAATGTTACAAGAATTTGTGTTTAAAGCTGCACGTTGGTATGGTTCTGGCTCCCATCCCAAATTTAAAAGTAAAAACCTGACTTATTGCGTTTTAACTACTTACTTGAATTGTATATGTACTGCGTGTTTACATGAAGGCATTTCTCAGCTTCTACCACAGCGTTGCTAATCACTGTAGAAATATACAGGAATTAGATTAGATCAGTGTATTGCCATGCATCAGTCACCTTTAATCACTACACTCATTTTGAAATGAAGAAACCGCAAAAGTGGTTGGAGTGGAAGGAACGATGATGATGAAGATGATGATGATAACAATGACAGGATGATTGAATCTTAATGAAGCGCCCAATTTGGAGCGTGGCCTGGATAATAAAATCAAAGCTGTGAAAGCGAGGACTAAAACATTTCAGCGGGAATGTGTGAGTAAATAAATAGCGTACGATGCATGTATAATGTCTTCTGAACCGGTGGGAAAAAGACCAAAGCAGCCCTGCAAAAACCAGGTTATCTTCGTCTTCCATCTGTGCTTTCTCACTTTCGCAACCTCCACCCCCACATGGTGTGCAGACATGTCGAGAGAGAGAGAGAGAGAGAGCATAGGTGAGAGATAGATAGAGAGAGAGAGAGAGAGAGATCAAAAAAGTCTCATAGAGGAAGTGGTGAGAGAGAGACAGCGAGAGGATGCAGGGGAAATAAGAGTGGGGGGGGGGCAGGATGGGTTCGGATTGTGCAAAGCTGACTCAGCGGTTTTAGCAGTTTCTGCTGAAGTTTCCAGAAAGCAGCCACAAATAAACAACTAAGGCGCATTTTATTTTTTGGCTTCTGAAAGTGAGAGAATAAAAGCGATCGTGACAGGGAAAAAAAAACCCTGTGACAAGAAAACACCCACTCACTTCTCTCTCTCTCTCTCTCTCTCTCTCTCTCGCGGTAGCTCTTTCACTTTGTACCTTGTAGCCTAGATATAGCTGCACTCAATGCAGCTTCCTTTCCAGTGACGCCGGAGCAGCAACAGGACGTTTCTTCATAGGTTTGGTCAGGCGCATGTGTGTAGCTTGACCAAAGGGTGTAGCTATTGAAAACAGAGATGCCTGGAGCTTCTTTTTTCTTTTTAGTAAGTTCAGCATCAGTACTTTCCATCCATCCCTACAGTATGTAGTCCAACTAGGCACCGTGGAGGCCAGTGGTGACCGTTGTATTTATTCCCATTTTACGACCGTGGTAGGACCTCCAGTCAACACTCACACACGCATTCACACACTACGGGCAATTTGGAAATGCCAATTAGGCTAATCTGCAGGTCTTTGGATCGTGTGAGGAAACCGGAGTTCCTGGAGGAAACACACCAAGCACGGGGAGAACATGAAAACTCCATGTACACAGACCATGAGGTGGGAATCGAACCCGGATCCTGGAGGTGCAAGGCGACTACTACGCCACCTACTACAGTACCTACAGTACTACGGTGACACTACACCACCATCCTATCAGTAGGTTGGGGAGGTTATATCTACCTTTATAATAAATAAATAAATAAATAAATAAAATGATGGCCGAAGGTATTGAAACAATGAAATTGCTTTACAACAATCAATATTTAGTATAAAGTTTTTTTTTTTTTTTCTTTTAAACTGTCTGGGCATCCAGTCAAAAGAGACGTAGTACTCTGGTGTCACTCACTCAATTAATCCATGACTGCTTGATCGCTTCCTGGAGATCATGCACACATCCATTTGCCACAGAAAGTTCACACTTCTCACACTTGAGAGTAGGTATTTTTGACACCCCAGCTTTAGAAAGTAAAAGTCCTTCCACATATCTGTTCCAGTTAACTAAGTCAGCTGATTATTGTAATTAGCACAACTTACTCTACAGGCAGATAAAAAAACTAACTAGTGACATCATCTGTTTAATACATATATATATATTCTTTCTTCTTTATCCCTACATTGTTAATTCACAATTTACTGTCACTGCTGTTTTGTTCTGTTACTGTCAAAACCACCTGATGCTTTTCTGCAATACAGTTTCATATTATAGTCATGCCATTGAAACCCTTTTATAACGTACTGAACTACTGTAAGTGACTAGCCAGCCAGTTACCTTCATTTATCCCCAATCATCTTTTTGAAATTTCCCAGTAGGATAGATTTTTAAATAACCGGTGCATTTCTGGGCAAACTCATCTTCCAGTTTTATGTCTGGCCTTCCAGGAATTCATTTAATGGTGTTTCCAAACATGTGGCTTGAAGTGAGGTCAGGACTGTAGGGAATGTGGCATTAACAGTTTTCAGACAAGTTATCCATGGATTTTTAAGGATCAGGCGTTCCACTTGCTGAACGTTCACAGGAGCAACTGCAGTGGGCTGTAAACAAGCTCGGCCAGGATTGTGATTCTCGGATGTCTTTAAAATGTTTGCACCATTCAAATGTTCCACTGCAGCCAAGAACCTCATCACAATACTGTGTTTGGGATTCTGTAAATGTCACTGTTATGCAACATGTCTTTCAGCAGAAATTTGATCACACGTCCAAGTTTGACTTGAACTGTCCTCATATTTGACCCTGTCTTAGTCATTGGTCTTTTTAAATATGGTCCTAGTCTCCACAAAGTGTTTTTTAGATGTTGACTACTGACTGGAAGGTCATAGATTCAAAACTCAGCATCACCACAGATTTCGCTGTTAGGTCATCAAGCAAAGCCTTTGAGAAAACCCTGAACTGCTCAGAGTTCCTGCTCAGGTTTTTGCCACCCTTAGCAGCAACAACTGCAAGCAAGCAAGCGGTTTCGATAACTTGTAATTGAGTCTGTTACAGCACTGAAGATTATTTGCAGAATTGTTGTAATTCAGCTACACTGGAGGGTTTTCAAGCATTCAGAAGTGGACTTGTGTGCTTTGAATCATTGTACTGCTGCAGAACTTAAGTTCGCTTCAGCTTGAGGTCACAAGCAGATGGCTGGATGTTCTCCTTCAGGATATTTAGGTACACAGCAGAATTCATGGTTCCATTCATCACAGCAAGTCTTCCAAGCCCCAGACCATCACACTACCACCAACATATTCTATTGTTGGGATGATGTTCTTTTTCTGAAATGTGGTGTTACTTTTAAACCACACATACAGTAATGAGACACAGACCTTCCACAATGGTCAACGTTTGTCCTGTCAGTCCACAGAGTATTTTCCCCCAAAGTCTTGGAGATCATCAAGATCTTTTCTGGCAAAATTCGGAGTCTTTTTGCTCAGCAGTGATTTTCATCTTGGAATGCCATGCAAACCATTTTGAGTCATGAACACTCACCCTAACTGAGGCAAGTGACACCTCCAGTTCTTTAAATGTTGTTGTGGGATCTTTTGTGACTTCTTCGATGAGTTGTCGCTGCGTTCTTGGGGTAATTTTGGTCGGTTGGCCACTTCTGGGAAGGTTCTCCACTGTTGAATGTTATTGTCTTTAATAGATAATGGCTCTCACTGTGGTTCTCTGCAGTCCCAAAGCTTTAGAAATGGCATTGAGATCTATCTGTCTATCCAGATTGATAGATCTCAATTATTTTCTTTCTCATTTATTTCAAATTTATTTGGATCTCGGCATGATGTCTAGCTTTTGAGGATCTTTTGGTCTACTTCACTTGTCAGGCAGGTCCTACTTATGTAAGTGATTTTTCCTGATTGTGAACAGGTGTGGTAGTAATCAGACCTGGGTGTGACTAGAGAAATTGAACTCAAGTATGATCCACCAGAGTTAAGTTATGTTTTAACAGGGTGATGGGGCAAGAGCTGCAAGAGGGTTTGCATCAACCACTTTGTTGAATAAAGATCTAAATCAACATGAGCTCTGGCACTGAACAGTGCAGGTGCGACACAGAACCCTGTGAGATCCTGCACCCTGTGACATAAACTGTGATTTTGTACAACTGAGGTGCCTTACTGTACATCCTCCCTCTCTGTATCTCTGTATCAGACAGCGGGCGTGGTTCTTCCGAAGAAGTTTAGTTCAGTTTCCTGAAACATCAGCCATCAGGTTGGAGATGCTCAGAAACTCTGCAAGGTGAGAGTTAACTCCTTTACTGCTTCCGTTCAGGACTCTGGTGTATACTCATTATATAACATGTACAGAGATGTAATCAGCAATAACTCTACACACCACACACCATTTGACAATATTTGACACTTGACACCCTTGGGGTGAGTAAAATTAAATGCCAATGGAAAAAGGAAACCACAGGAGAGGAAGGGTCACATCTAGGGAAACCCACGCTGCTCTCTTCACAGGAAGGCAGAGTTGTTTTCCTTGTGTAGACAAAAAAATCTACAAATTTGGTTATGATCCACACAGCTGTGATCCATACAGTTTTACTAAATAGGAAATGTGTGGGAAGGGGCTCAGGTCTAGCTTTTGCGTCTGTCCGGTCGTTAAAAAACAAACTGCCGGAATAAATGAAGGAACTCAGTCATCTTAAAAATATGTTTGGTTTCATTCCAGGAGACATGAAGGAACCATGTGAAGATGTACAGTAGAAGGTATAGAAAGACCTTGTTTCATCTTTTATTAGTCTTTTACTCAGTGATGTACAAAACCTAGAACTTGCAGTAAAAGTGTGTACGTACTGCCCTGTATGTGTATTTATGCGTATGTATGTTTATAAAATGCCCCTGCTACATACTGTAGATGTGTGGTCAGAACTGAAACCATGCTAGCTGAGCTGACAGTAAGTGACGTTTGGCAGTGTGTATGCATGTGTGTGTAAGTGTGTGTGTGTGTGAGAATGTTTGTGTGCATCTACTTGGTTACACCCCCCCCCCCCATCCTTTTTGCTGCTGGAAACTTCTGTCTTTCATTAAAGTTCCAGTTCAGGACAGCAGATGGTGAGGGTGTGGAAATCATGTTATTAATAAGAAATACCTCTGTCACGTCTATCACTTCCACATGCGCGTCAGTTACCATACATCGCATCGCTTCCTGACCTCGGCACTTAAAAATAGCCACCCGGGTAAAGCTTAATGATACGATCATGTCTCCAAGTCCCTCTGGTTAATCATGCTGTTACATTTCTGCCACGACGTTTAACACTCGTATGTTAATAACCTCGTCAGTGTACACATTCTGACATTTCTCTTCTCAAATTTAGACATTGTGTATGACAGGTACTGTATGGGTGGCAGAAGCACACAAACTCAGAAGTACTCACCTAAAAATGTACTCACTACAAGTCAAATTACTACGTTTTCTTCCCCACACATATAGAAACTGATGTTTCTGCATATCTATCCTACCGAGTTGCAGATAAACAGTATTTTAAAGTGTTTTCAGCACTATTGAAGGTGATACTGTTGATAACATGAGCATGTCGTCTAGTAGAGATTGATAGTGACAAGATTTGACATTAATGCACCAAACACTCTTCCTACATTCCTGGTATTCACTAGTGCAATTCACAGAGAACCCCTTCGTTTTAGGTCTCAGACAGTTGCATGAACATTTTTTAATTTTTTACATGTAATGTATGTACAGTATGATATCTGTATAATTTGTGCAACACTTTTCCTCCCATGTGCAATATCTGTATATTGAATTATGTTTAATTATTTTACAATATGTGGTATTTACTGTTTGATGAACTGTCTTTGTCCCCCTCTTCATTGCAATTTATTACTCTTTTCTTGTCCTCCCGGAAAACAGCTGGAACCAACGCAGCTGGAACCAAGACTAATCAATTTACCTCTGGGATTAATAAAGTTCTTTAAATCTTGATTCTCATTGGATATCATACTGTGTATGGCTGTGTATGTGACAAATAAAATGTGAATTTGTATTTAAACAAATAACGAGCATTGTTAGCATTGTTGTTAGTTAAGCTAACTCATTGCTACCCCTGCTACCCTGTACAATGCAAAGAATCTACGCAAAATGAGCATACTACTGTACAAGCATACAGACTACAATACAGTTAAAGGATGCACCAAATCATTATAATTATGAGCCTTAAAAAAATTACATTGTTATTGATGTGAAACACAAACCAAATGCACAAGAGTGAATTTTGTTTAGTATGTTAGCTTCATGACTTCTAATCCTACCGTAACCCACTTGAAATAATCCACAGCGACCAAGACCTCACTCAGAGACCAAATAACCGATCAGCGCTTTCCATCTGACCCGCCAGTCATTTCTGTTAACTAGGATTACTAGAATTGTTTTGTTCCTGTCATTCTCATGTGGGATGGAGCTCAGTTCAGTATGGTGCAGTGACAGCAGAAACACTTATGTTTGTGAGCGTCATCATAAAATAACAGGTAGGAAGTAAAAGCACAGTATTTTCATCAGGAAATTATTGAGTAGAAGTCAAAAGTATCACATTTGGAAAATACAAGTGTATATAAAGTGATATACGTACACAGTATATTCAATAATGTTTATTACTGTGGTCTCGCAGGGTCTGGGTAGATTCCTGCATTAGATTCCTGCATTGGGTCTGTGTTGATGTTCTCCCTATGCTTGGTGGGTTTACTCTGGATACTCCGGTTTCCTCCTACAGTCCAAAGATTAGGCTAATTGGGTCAATGTTGAACACAATCATAAAAATGGGAATAAACACAATGATAATCACCACTGGCTTCCATGGAGCATAGTTGAACAGAAGTTCCTAGAAGAATGAATGTATATTCAGTGAAACCTCGGATTACGAGTAACGCGGTTTGCGAGTGTTCTGCAAGACAAGCAAAGATTTAAAATAAATTATGACTTGGTAAACGAACAAGTCTTGGTTTACGAGCACCGAGCATCATGTATCATGCATGCGCTTCTTGTTTTGACAACGAGCGTCACGTGATCACAATGGAGCCAACGGTTTTTCTCTCTCTTGTGCTGCGTAATTGTGGGTAATTGTCTCCCCTGCTGGGTCTTAGTGCTCGTCTCTTACTGGTATAATCAACATCCATGCACATGTGTACTGTTTACTATAACACTGTGACAATTTGACACCATGCAGGTTCACACACACCAGAGAGAGAAAGTTTGTGAAATGGCACAGTGTCAAATTACGCGCACACACACACACACACACACACACACACACACACACACACACACACACACACACAGTGCCTGCGCGCATTAAAAAAAACACTTATCTGTCAGGATTTATTTTTTACTTTTTTAAAGGTAAAGTGCAGGTTAATTTGTTTTATTTTTACTTTCTAATTTGTGTTAATTATTTTTATGTATTTATTTTTTTGGGCTGAGGAATGAATCATTTGAATTTCCATTATTTCTTATGGGAAAATTTGCTTTGGTTTACGAGTGTTTTGGAATACTGTTCCATTGTATAAGGTGTTGTTTTATTGGCTTTACAATTTTGTTCAAAATTTGCATAAAATTTGAACGTTCTTTGTAATGCTGAAGCTTCGTCACTTTCTTGTTGAACTTCTGTCTTATCGTTAGTGTTAGTTACATTTACATTTAGGCATTTGGCAGAAAAGCTGACAGAAAATCTTACTACTAACAGAACACAATTGTTGTAAAAAAAATGTCATTGCTTGTTCCATTGTACCACAGTCAGCCACTAGAGGGTGTATTCCAAACATGGTCATGTCATCCACTGACCAGTGAACAGTGTGTGTTTTTGCCATATATCAGCCATAACCAGGGCTCGATTTGAGGGGTGTGTGGGGGGGATGCGCCCCCGTTGTTGAAAAAAATGACATAAAACATCCCAAGAGAACAGTTCAAGCACAGTTTTTGATATATTTCTCATAAAATATATTTTATCATAGTTTTATAAAAAGAAAAACATACATATGATACATACGCGCAAATCCTCTCAGCGGAGATGCAATGAAAATTAAGCATTTTGTTTAACGTGGGTGTTTTCAGAATGCAATAATAGTAATTTGACGATTTGTGCGAGTGTGTGTGTGTGTGTGTGTGTGTGAGAGAGAGAGAGAGAGAGAGAGAGAGAGAGAGAAAAAGAGAGTGAAAGTCATGTGTGTAGTCATACAAAACTACAGTACTATTAAATTAAGTTATTTGATGTTTATGTATTTTTATTCTACTCTTATAATCCTCCCCAGATGAAATCCATGGAAAGAATTAAATGATAGTTTTGACAATTGCATGTTTAAATGCTTGTTTTGATGGTTCCAGATGGATTTAATTAAAACATTTTCTTACTAGACCAGTTCTTAAAAATGTGACATATTTTGCAATCATTACGTATGGTTAGCTAAAGCCAAAAAAATAAATAAAAAAATACTTGACCACACCATCCACTGTGCATTTTTTTTTTAGAATTTGACCACTGGCCATAACAATATGACCACCTGGTTTATATCTAGTAGGTCTCGCATTTCCCACCAAAACAGTGGAGCGCTGTGTGTTCTGACGCCGTTCAAGCTGAACCATCATTAACTTTTTCAGCAACTTGTGCCACAGTTGGTCTTTGCTTGGGTCATTCCACACGGGCCAGCCTTCAACCCATAATGCATTGGCCACCCATCACCACCACAATGTGTTACTACACCACCACAATACAGTTACTGTAGCTCAGACTATGAAATGCTTATTTCCAGATAAATCAATGATAACACACAGTGCATCACTGTTGTGGTGGCAGAACAGGATGGCGATTAGATATTAGAAACCATAATGTTATTATTGATATATAATTAGGTTATAATGTCATGCCTGATTCATGTATAGTGAATGAGACCATAACAAAATGATGTCAGATACTTGACCTTTAAAGTGAATAAGGTGGATGATTTGAGACAGAACCATTACGAAAAACAATGTCAAAACAATGCACCCTGGTGGAGGGGTGTTAACCATATACAGTATATATATATATATATATATATATATATATATATATAGTTCTGTACATCCTCTGGCAGGCTGGTTCATCATATGAATTAAAATTAAGATTTTCTTATTAGTGAATTGAACTGAGAGATTCGGAAGATTTTCTGTTATTCCACTAGGGGGCAACCTAGAGGTTTATCACTTATTGTTTCTGGATCAACGTTTGAGACATTCTGTGCAGCGCTGTGCTTGTATAGTCTAATGAATAAGGTGTATGTAAACAAACGTACACTGGTGTGTATATTGTAATAAGGTCTGTTTTTATTGACAACGTATTAGCATTACATTCCTGAATATAAATTCACACTTCCATGGACAGTCTCTGTCAGAGAGACACGTCATGAAGACATACAGGACGCCTGGGCACCAATTTCAGGGCACGTAGTAGGTTGTGACTGGCACTTCGTGTCTGGCTTAAGCCACCTTTGTGGCTATAGTCTGTAGTGGAGTCTACTCTTCAGCTACTGTGTAACAGTAAAAATAACTACCCACTGTCTTACGGCACAACAGTTTTGCAAAAACAATACCATAAATATCAACAATTACAAAAAAATACAAACAGGCTATAAATAGATTATGATAAAATATATATATATATATATAAAATATAAATAGTGCTTTGTGAAAGTTCTTCCTGAGTAAGCAGCGCTGACTGTACAACATACCGCGATCTCCAGGATGCATAATACTGTTACAGTGGAGGGCACAAATCATTGACCATTTGAAGTTCCATCACAAATTATACAGTATCGCATGGATAAGATGCTATCGCAATATACACGTATGTATAACATTAGCAAATTCATAAAAAGTGCAAGGTCCTGGTCTCTTCAAGCATCTTTTAAATCAGCACCATATGACAGCTTACAGTTTCATAGCTAACCCTCAGATTCTGTGTTGTTTACACTCAATAAAAGCGTCCACCTCTATGGAGCGTCCACCAGGAACATGCCGAATCCTGAGTGGTTAGCATTGAGCTTCCATCCGTTACCTTCTTCCGCTTTGGTGTGCATCTTGGCTAATAGTCGGGTTCCGTTTGTAAGACGAGGGATCACAGTATAACACTGTTTCACTATAGGGCTGTAAGGAGGCCCGAAGAGGCGAAGTGAGCAGGACAGGAGCTCACTTGTTCCATCGTCAAAGGTGATTGTGACAGATATGTTAGGACAGACACCACTGCATGTCAGATTCAGTTGGGTGTACAGGAAGTAGGGACCATCCTTAAGCACTTTCAGTGATCCATGGTCTGAGTCGTAGCTGTAGCCTGAGCCGATGGTGCTTGTTTTTCCATGCTTGATGTCGGTCCACAACATATTGCCATGTTTAATTTCATCTGTTAGAAGAAAACGTACAGAGAGACGCTTAGCGCTTGTGCATGAGGTCATCTGCATATCTTTAGCCTTTAAGTACAAAGAACTAATGATGTAATTAACATGAAGCACTGGCAACATGAATATGATGTTACTGTTACACAAGAACATCAACGTAGGTTATAACAGTTTTATACATAATGGTTACTATGGTATGAAAAATCTGACGAGGTTGTTTATATCTCCATATATGGTATGGAAGCCATTATTATACAATCCTAAGTTAAAGCAATGTCTTTAAACAAGCTTGAATCTTTTAGAATGATGTCTCAAGTGTGACAACAATTTACCCTCTGAGATTCTAAAAGCTAGAAAAAGATAAAGATGTATAAGTGATTACTTACTTCTGATGGGAGTTAGATGTGCAAAGTTTTGTCCCTGAAAGAAACAAAGTGAAAGATAAAGACATTAATTATCTGAAGAATGAACCAATCATTGCCTGCAGGGCATCATTTCTCCACTCCTGACTCGGTGTGTAGGACGTCCCGCCCACATGGTTACAGCGTAATGCAACTAGTAATTAGATCAGTGGCACCAGAGCCTACAAGTGCATTAATAAGGATATGAACCATTGGGACATTTTACATCAAAGAACATCGATTTTATCACCTTTGCTTAGCTCTAGTGACCTGGTTAGTTAGCTTGAGCAGGAATAATTAATGATATTGACATGAGCGTGTCTCATTACAGTGATTACATTACAGATCTCATTAGAGTCTGATATTTGACTAGTTCGATATGATAGGACTTTTAATATGCATTGCATGTTCACATGTTTCTAATTAGACAATATTGTGTATAGTGAGTATGAAACTGATAACAGGCTGGGAGCATTAGGAGTAGGGTGTATGGAGTAGAGAATAGGGAGTAGGGTGTATAGAGTAGGGAGTAGGGAGTAGGGGATATGCTGTAAACATTAGGTAGTAAACAGGAGGGAGTGGGGTGTAGAACACAGGCTGTAAGTATCAGGGTGTAGGATGTAGTGTGTAGGCATTAGGGAGTAGGGTTTAGGCTGTAAGAGCCAAGGAGTATGGAGTAGGATGCGGGGTGTAGGGAGTCAGGTGAAGGGTACAGGGTGTAGGCAGTAGGGTGCAGTGAGTAAAAAGCACTATGTATGTAGATAATAAAGCCCAGACTCACCTTGTAGGACGAGCTGATCGGCAGAGAGTTATCCTTCAGCGCGTCCACGAGACCCGGTAGCGCGCGGGGACAGCGCTCGTCCATCTGCCGGCGCAGGTCGGCCACGACCCAGTACCCGAGCGCGCCCCCGAGCAGCACGAGCACGAAGAGCGCGGTGACGGAGCCCAGCAGGAAGCAGTGCAGACACCTGCCGCGCTGCGGGGGGACGGGGGACTGGAGCCTCTCCACATCTGGAGCAGACATCCTCACTGTGACGATGATGATGATGGTGTTAATCCCAAAGTGTCCGGTGTAGAACCCAGATCCTCTCTCTCTCTCTCTCTCTCTGTGTTTATTATAGAGCGCTCAGTCCGCGTGCGTGTCTCTCGCGCTCAGTCCGCGTGCGTGTCTCTCGCGCTCAGTTGGGTCTCCGATGCATGAAAGCATGACTTATATCAGCGCTCGCGCTGGAAAAGGAGGAAACGAAGCGCGGATTTCCCTCCTCCTCCGCGCTTTCGACTCACCCACACGCCGAGAGACACACACACACACACACACAGAGAAAAAGAACCTGCAGACTTTCCGCGGCTTTCACAGTTTCGCAAACGCGCCTTTCCTCTCTCTCTCTCTCTCTCTCTCTCTCTCTCTCACACACACACACACACAGACACACACACACACAGAGAGAGAGACACTCCGTGACCCGTGGCAGGAGTGTCACAGCACACGCCATTACGTCGCCCCGGAGACAGACTCACAGTCAGAACTGAACCCGGGGACCGCTCTAACGCGCATGCGTAATGGGGAGCAGGTGCAGCCTCACATACACCTAAGCGCGCGACTGAGGAACCCAGCACCCTGTTATTTATTTATTATTTAATAGTTTATTTATTTATTTATTATTTGTGCATTTTACTTGTGCACATGTTCAAGGAGTTGCACTGTGGTCCAGGAGGGCTTTGGTTTGAGCCCCAACGCCACTGGGTTGTCACTGTTGAACCATATAGCGACAAGCTGGCAACCTCACCCTGTAAATAACTGCCACAGAAAGCCCGATGTATACCCAATGTGCTGGGTGGCACATAGATGCATCTGTATATAAATATATATATGTGTGTGTGTGTGTGTGTGTGTGTGTGTGTGACACAGTATACACTGTGTATACAGTGGAACATGTGCACAAGTTAAAAAAAATATATATGTCTATATCTTTGTACGATCCTCATATGAGGACTGCTATGTAAAATCCTCTTTTCAAACCTATAGTGATTAAATTTATAGTTATCAGCTATGAATACATTTCAATAAACAATCTTTCGAAATGACAGTGGAGCGACTTTACATGTCATTTTACTGTACATTCACAAATGATTCACAAATACATAATGTTAATTTTAAAACCATCTTATTTCAAAAAGTAATTAAAAAAAATCTATTTATTGTAAAGTGGTGACCCCTTCAAAGGGAGCGGCTGAAAGATTAACAGCATCATTATAAATGCCCCGGCGGCGCGGTGGTGTAGTGGTTAGCACTGTCGCCTTGCACCTCCAGGGTCTGGGTTCGATTCCCCGGCCAGGCTCGATTCCCGTCTCTGTGTGCATGGAGTTTGCATGTTCTCCCCGTGCTTGGTGGGTTTCCTCCGGGTACTCCGGTTTCCTCCCACAGTCCAAAGATATGCAGGTTAGGCTAATTGGCGTTCCTAAATTGCCCGTAGTGTGTGATTGGGTGTGTGAGTGTGTGTATGTGTGTGTGCCCTGCGATGGACTGGCACCCTGTCCAGGGTGTACCCCGCCTAGTGCCCGAAGTCTCCTGGGATAGGCTCCAGGTCCCCCGCGACCCTGAACACAGGATTAAGCGGTATAGAAAATGAATGAATGAGGACTATAAATGCCTTCTCTGAGAGTGTCTGCAGTACCTTCTCAGCCCACAAGAGGGTCACGACCAACACTTTGGGAAATGTTCATTCATTCTTCTTCTACACTGCTTTATTCTGTATACAGGTTTGTGGGGGTTTGGAGCCTATCCCAGGAGACCTCGTCATGAGGAGGGGTACATCCTGCAGAGGTTGTCAATCCATCAGAACGCACACACATATACACTATGGACAATTGATGGACACTATACATTTACATTACATTTACATTTACGCATTTGGCAGACGCTCTTATCCAGAGCGACTTACATTTGTATCTCATTACACAACTGAGCAGTTGAGGGTTAAGGGCCTTGCTCAAGGGCCCAACAGTGGCAACTTGGTGGTTGTGGGGTTTGAACCTGGGATCTTCTGAACCGTAGCCCAATGCCTTAACCACTGAGCTACCCCTGGCCCCCTATGGACAACACACTGGGGGGTCACTCCTTCGCAGGAGACAAACACACACAAGCTCACAATAGGTAGAGTGGTGGTGGGTCAGTGCTGGTTTAAACAGTTAAGGCTGTAGGTTACTGGGTTTCTGAAGGTCAGGGGTTTGAACACCAGCATCGCCAAGTTGCCACTGTTGAGGAATTGAGCAAAGCCATTTACCACCCTGGACGGGGTGCCAATCACACATACTGTACATACAGTACATTCACACACTACAGGGCAATTTGGAAATGAATAACCCAATCTGCATGTCTACTGGAGGAAACCAGAGCACCCGGAAGAGACTGATCAAGAATTAGAAGAACGTGCAAACACCACACACACAATTTCCGAGGCGAGAATTGAACCCTGGAGGTGCAAGGTAACAATGCTTACCTTCACCCAGTACGTTTCTCATGAAGGCCTTTCGCTTTTGGCATCAATGGGACGCACAAATTCTTTTTTAGAATTAGTTGATAGCCGGTGAGTCACTAGGTGATGTTGTAGTAAACAAATGACCTGATCCGCAAATAAACCCATCATATGTTTAAAAAAAATGGGCAGTTCTATCGGTTTAATGAGAACAATAACTTCCCACACACAGTAATATCCTGGTTGTGTCATCCTTCCCATCTTTACTTCCGTTCACATTGTCGGTAAATCCCAGAAATAGGTGGTAAACAAAACATTGGTGTCTGATCAGTCAGTCGGAGATAAATGTCTGCATGTGCTCTGTATATGTGTGTGTGTGTGTGATTGTGTTTGTGTGTATGTGTGAGTGCGGTGCAAGTGCATCCAGTCGCTACGTGACACGCCCAGTGGTCATTTGTTTCGGTAGTGTGTTAAGTAGGACAGTAATACTGGCTGTTTCACTATTATGGTTAGCAATGGGGCAGATGCCACGGGGCCGTATCGTACCTGCGGCGCGGCTGCGGGTAACACCTGCGCATTGTGCATCTGAGGGAGGGGTGTGTGGGGAGAAAGGGGATAGTTTGGTCGCACTTGTCATGATCGAACTCATGGTATGTTTGTTCTGCTAATTCAGGTGATGTTAATGTGTGTGTGTGTGTGTGTGTGTGTGTAAGAGAGAGACAGAGAATAAATATAACTGCCATTAATTTTTGGACATAGAAGGACATGTCTGAATATAGTGTGGTATAATATACATTAGTATTAAACATTATGATATCATAGCAGTAGTAAGGCGCATTCAGTGTGACTCAGTGTGACTTAATATGTGTGTGTGTGTGAGGGTGTGTGTGTGGATGCATGCGTGTAATAAAGATCCCACCGTTTCCACTTCCTTTGCTGTGTGTGTGTGTGTGTTAGCCTGTGGATTAACCTTTGTGTGTGTGTGTGTGTTTAGGTTTTTGATAAAGTTCAGGAAAGTCAGTAGCCACGCTCGGATTTCAGATCACTTTATGCACACACATTCTGTGTGTGTGTGTGTGTGTGTTGTGTGCCACATTACCTTTTTTTTTTAATCTCATTACACATATATTATATATATATACACATATATTATATATATATATACACATATATTATATATATATATGTTGTGTTTTACAGTTTTTCTCATTTGCTAAGACACGCTCAGTGAAACTGGGATTCACTTGATCTTCATCATCACATTCTTAGCACAGGAGAAGTCTTCTCTTTCAAATGCCTTAACACTTTCATTTGTTTCACACATTTTTCACACCCTTTGTCAAAACAGGGTCAGATCTGATTGAAAGATCCCAAACTCCATTGGATTCACTGTGTTGAACAAAAGGAAAACATCTATTAACAGCTGATAGAAAGTACTGGTATAATTATGAATATCCAATGCACCTGTGTGAAACTTGTTTGCACAACTCTTCAATCAGCAATCAATCCTCATACCTCTACAAAAGATGCCACCTCAGAAGGAGAGTAAGAGCCCATGGCAGAGGGGCCCGAGGAAGAGGAGTTCGTATGCGTGATGAAGGAGCTGCAGCAGCAAGAGGACAAAATCCAGCTCAAGTTCTAAATAAAATTCGGGCAACAATTATTGACCATGTCATCAATCATGGTTTGTTCTTTAGAGAGGCTGGACAAAGGGTCCAGCCCATGCTGAGTCGGAGCACTGTGGCATCTATTTAAACTTTTCACTTAGTCTGAAAGCGAACCCAAAAAAGTGAGTACTCACGTGAACGATTCCGAAATAGCGTGGGCATACTCAATGACGGAGCGATGTGCGGCGCCATCTTGTTTCCTTTTATGCTTTCAGGTTCGCGACCGCCTTACTTCCGGGTCCTGGTGCCGGTCGTGGCTGAGTGCGCATGACAATCTATTTTCAGGCTTTTTAGGAATGAGAACAGGTAATTCACAATGTTACTGTAATGTATACCACAGTGTATTTCAACTGCATTGCCCAGTTAGCAGAACAAACTGTGTCCACAGTAATGCAGATGTTTTATCAGTCTTATTTATGTGACTATCATACAGTAATGTCACTTTTGACATGATTTTTGCTTTTACTTTTTAGGATCCGCACATTGCCACACACATTTCTTGATGCATTGAAAGAAATACTGATTCCACCCGGAGAGAGAGAGAGAGAGAGAGGGCTGTTGAGGCCTGGCATGACGCTGTATGTCATAATTTGGGATAATGTGGCTTTCCACCACTCACGCCTTGTGAATGAATGGTTTGCAGCACAGCCTCGCATTATGATGCAATTCCTGCCTGCATATATACATATTCTTTTTTTTAAAGGTATTTCCACCCATAAGTTTTCTTTGGTAGTTTTTTTTCAGTATCCATTTGAGTTTGTAAAGTGTTATATTGCATATTGATGTCTGTATTTTGTTATCCATCGTGTAATGATTGATTGAAAGAATAAATTAATTTGACCACAAGTTGTGGAGTTTGATGGAAATATTTGCTTATGTTGCATGTTTTTAATGTTTTGTGAGTGTTAGAGCATTTTGCTAACAAAAGGAGTCATTTAGGCCTGAGAGCTTCAGTTTATTCCTGTGTGTTAACTGTTTTGAAAATGTGATGTCAGAGTGGACAAATGTGTTTAAGCAATCGAGAAAAACTGTAATTAGGGCCCCATAGTTGTAACGTGGTGGTTGTGGGGTTTGACCCTGGAACCTGGTGTGTGTGTGAGGTAGAGGGGTCTACGTGGATTTGTGTCTCACAGTGTGTGTGTGTGTGTGTGTGTGTGTGTGTGTGTGTGTGTGTTTTGATTCAGTTGTTTTGAATCTTTGCATTGACCTTTGTGGCTTTTTATTAGTTTGGTGTGTGTTGGGTTTGACGAAGTTCAGGAATGTCAGTGGTTAAGCTGTGTTTTTCATATCACTTTGTGTGTGTGTGTGTGTGTGTGTGTGTGTGTGTGCCGGGGGTGTGTGTGTGTGCCGGGGGTGTGTGAGAGAGAGAGAGGGTACAGTAACTGTAATGGCTCAGTGTTTCCACTTCCTTTGCCCTGCGTGCGTGTGTTGTATGGGTGTGTGTGAGTGTGTAGGTTTTGCCAAAGTTCAGGAATGTCATTGGCATGCTCGGTTTTCACACACTTTATTTCTATGTGTGTGTGTGTGTGTGTGTTTGTGTGTGTGTGTGTGTGTGAATAGGGGGTTTACCACAGTTCAATACCTTGGTCCTGTTCTGCTTTTAAACTGCTGTTTATGTGTGTGTGTGTGTGTGTGTGTGTGGGGGGGGGGGGGTGTGTGTGTGTGTGTGTGTGTTACACTCTATGACGAGTTAAATCAAATCAAAGTGGCTTGTAATTTTGACCATGTACACTGTGAAATGAAACACCTTCTGCACACACACACACACACACACACACACACACTTCAGTGTCCTCATTCTGTCAGAGTTATTGGGACTTTCAGTGTTCAAGAATAACTACGTGTGTGTTTGTGTGTGTGTCAGTCTAATAACTTTTGGGAAGTAACACTTGTTGTGCTGCCCGAAATGCTTCAGTACCCTTTTCAGGATGCCAGAAGTATAAATAGCGTGTGTGTGTGTGTGTGTGTGCGGGCATCCGCAATTTTGGTTGCTTTGCAGATGCAGTTTGTGGTGTAAAAACCTTTGAAGCACTTTCTCAGGAAGTGAGGAGGTGCAACCAGGCAGTGGTGTACTCAGCATGCTCTCCACAGTCCCTCTGCAGAACCTGGTGAGGATGGAATGAGGAACCTGAGCTTTTTCAGATTTTGAGTCATGTAGAATTTAGAGATCCTGCTGGACCAGTTGAGATCAATGAATTTGGTGCATTTGATCATCTCCATTGAGGTTTAGCAGAGAGTAAAGTTCTTCTGTGCTCTTCTGAAGTCCAGCCCATGAGTTGCTCTTGTTCAGAGACGGGTTATTGGTTCCACTTCAGTTCATTCTCTCTGTAGACTGACTCATTCTTCTCGCTAATGAGACCCATTACTATTTGGTCTGGATCAAGATGCACCTCCAGCATCCAGCTCTGTGGAGCCACAGTGCTCAGTTAGGTGGTGCTGCTGGAGATGGTGGAATGCTGTGGAGAGCTGCTTCTGATCCATAGAGAGATCTTCAGCTTCAGGAGCTATTGGGCTGAATATGGAAGAGAACATTATTGTCCTCATTGCTTAGGTGTATTAGGGACAGATGGTGGCGATGATGGTGTCTGTCGGGATGGTACGTGGCCTGCAGCAAGTATAATGATGGGGCAAGAGGGTCTGGATGTATCTCATGACAAGGCTCCTGAAGCACTTTTTGATTGTGTGTGTGTGTGTGTGTGTGTGTGTGTGTGCATGTGCGTGTGTGAGACGAGACTGGGTCACTGAGGCAGGACACTAGAGATTTCACAGGAATGGAGACAGTGTTCTACACACACACTCACCCACATACTGTACAGTATGTCCTCATTTGGTCTATAGAGGGACTATCGAGAAGCAGCTGCATTACTGTCTGCCATGGGATTTGGACCATGCAGTGGGTAGTGAGGACAGTCGAGAAGATCATTAGTGTTTCTCTTTCCTCTGTCACAGACATCTACACCACACGCTCCATCTGCAAAGACACCAGCGTTGTGGTTGATCGGACACGCCCATCACACACACACTCTTCACCCCTCTGACATCTGGAAAAAGGTACCGAAGCATTCGGACCTCACATCCAGACTGTGTAGCAGCTTCTTTCCACATGTCATCCGTCTCCTGAATAAAAAGGAGTCAATACACACCACACACATACAGTACACACATACAGTACACACACACAAAGATAAACTTATTCCCTTCAAACAATGGAACCTAACTAATAAATACAGACATGAAAACACAACCATCCAGAAATCCCACATACCACCCTGAAGTTGTTTTTTGCACATTATTTATTACCTGCTATTTGCACAAGAACTGTACAAGAAATGTCTACTGTCCTCATCTCACTACCACAGTATTGGATTGTGTCATGGGATTTGTTGTGTTGTACATTTGAAAGTGCACTTTATTATGTCTTGTGTTTAGTACTCACTCACTCATCGTCTATAACACTTTATCCTGTGTTCAGCATCACAGGGGCCTGGAGCCTATCCCAGGAGGCTTAGGGCACGGGGCAGGGTACACCCTGGACAGGGTGCCAATCCATTGCAGGGCACACACACTCACACACACTCACACAATGTGGGAACTAATCGTCAGCTCTTTGGACTGTGGGAGGAAACCCACCAAGCACAGAGACAGGAATCGAACCCAGACCCTGGAGGTGCAAGGCGACAGTACATCCTGTACCACTACACCACCGTGCCGCCGCTTAGTATTATATATATAGTGTATATGCTTTGTCTTGGCTAGTCAGCTAATCAGGTGCCTTAGTTAGCTAGTTAGGTTTTGTTAATTAATGTATGTTGTTCATTTATGTTGTTTGTATGTAGAACCCTGGACCAGGAAGAAGACTGTTTCATTTCACTGCATATGGTTGAAATGACAATAAAAGCCTACTTGACTTGACTTGACTAAGGCATTTGTTTTTGTTTTGATGCTTATAGGGACTTTCAATGTTTCAAGAAGAACTCTGGGTGTGTGTGTGTGCGTTGGTGTTGGTTTAATGGTGTGGTGTAATTGCCCACTCTTTCCACTTCCTGTTCCCCAGGTGCCTTTCACACAGGGTGACGGTCGAAAGCACAAGCAACTGCACGCTCTAACTGCACCTCTTGCTTTGAGCTCGACCAATCAGAAGGTGACATGGGGTGGCGATGGTGGTGGTGTGGGTGAGGGGTGAGGCAGTATGGGTGAAGAGAGGGGCAGAGAGAGCATAACTAGACCTGACATGTCTAATCCGACAGTATTACTGTAGATCTTTAAGCCTACAGTATGTGATCCTGAAACAGTGTTAATATTATGAGTGAATGTCTATCAGCCTGTATGTGTGTTATTCTTTGTGTATACTAGCATGTGTTCGTCTATTGATCTGTGTATATTAGAGTCTTTGTGCATTAATGTGTGTATATTAATGTGTGTATTAGCCTGTGTGTGTGTTAATGTATGTATATTAGCCTGTATGTGCATTATTCTGTGTGTTTATTAGCATGTGTTCGTGTATTAGCATGTGTATGCCTGTCGCATGTCCACCAGTAAATGTAGACATTGGATGACGCCAGCAGCAGCTGCTTGGAAGATGTTGTAGGTTGCAGTCGTGATGTTTTCCCTTTTCTTCTCTTTTTGAACTCTTACTCCTTAGGGTTTTTGTCCATTCAGGGTCAGTCCGTCCTACGGGTGATTGGTCCAATCGGATGTGGTTGCGAGCCTCATGTGGTTCCTCCTTTTGTCCATAAATTAGCAGGGGTGATAGGGTTCCGGCACCACGCCGGCGTACTGTGGCTGCGGGGAAAAATAAAAATAAAAATCAGGTTTGCGGATATTGATCTGTCATTTCTCTAGATCTGAGATGCGCAGGTGATAGAGAAGGAACAGCCAATCAGCAGCAGTGTGTGGATGTCTGTAATTGGCTGGTTTTTAGGCTGTTTTGTAAAACTGGACAAAGTTGAGCGAGTGTACAGGCAGAGTCGAGCGCGCACAGAATCGAGAAGTCGCGCGTGCGCGGAGAACCTGTTGAGCAAGCAGGGGAGACACCGCACGCGCGGAATCGCTCAGATTTGTGGCAGGAATATAACGCCATAATATTCCACCCTCACTGACCGATTTAAATATTCGCTTGTGCTCCTTCATTGCTGAGCTTTTGACCTGTCATTTAATATCGCCCACTCGTCACTTTATATAAGAAATTAGCGGAGGATAATCAATTAGTCAATCAATTCCTGTGTACTTTGGAGTACTATTATTGCCACGTTTGGGTCGCCGCCATTGTTTTTAAAAAATGCTCCCTATAATTCCGCCCACTGCTTGTGACATCATGGGTTCTCGCGACTAGACCAGCAGAGTTTAGGGCCCCCCTGCCATGGATTGCCCCCCCCCCCCCCAAAACATAATCGCTGTCAAATATTGTATTAGAACATAAATTCATAGGTTAATGGTTTACAAATTACATGAGACAATAAAATAAAATAACCAATATTAAAATAAATGTTGTAAATGAAAAAATTTTTTTTTCATACTGTATACAACATGTATACTGTTATATTGTTCATTTTATAATAAAATTAGTTTCATCAAATTTTTCATCATAATTTATGAGCAAGCCCTGAAAAATAAATGTGCCACAAAATAAACATTATACAATAATTTGTATTAATGGTCTTGACAGCTGTCTTGTGCCTAGGGTTCATTATAATAGTAATATAATATTTGATAATAATAATCCTATGAATTTATGTTCTAATATAATATTTGATAGCGATTCTCTGGAGGTGGGGCAGTCCATGGCAAGGGGGCATTTTAGCGCATAACACCGGCACGAAACCGGCACGGGAACCAGAGCAGTGGAAAAGGGGTATTACTGACCTGTCCTGGTCTGGCTGTAGCATCTGTAGTATTTACTTCCAGTGATTGTACTAAGATGGACTAATAATGTCAATCTAGACACTGAGCATATTGAGAAGAAAATGCTGTATGTTCTTGAATAATACTGGAGGCTTAATGCAAATATGAAAATATCTAAAAAGAGCCACTTGACAATAATGATGATAAGGGTTATACATAGACTGTTTATATATTTGGGCCCAGGGGCAACTAGTTACGTGTTAAAAGTGCGTCGCATACATAGTACCCCCCCCCTCCTACTCACCTCGGGGGCAAGTAAAAAGAGTTCAGGCTCAGGAATTTTTTCCACTATCAGCCCTGAATTAGCCCGGTGTTTCAGCTGTCACGTGTGACCCGTCCGGTTGGAGTTTTTATTACCTTTTACTACCTAAGTAATTTTGCATGAGCTTGGTTCATGCTACCAAATTCCCCGTGTTCACCACCATTCCTGGAATAAAGCCAGCTTTAGATTGACATCAAACATTACATATTTTACCCACTCATTCCTTCCTTTATCTAATAATAGGGGTTTGTAAATGCAGATTATAACTTTAGAGTTATGAAGAATAATCAAACATACACACGGGAATAAAACATACTGAGTAAATATATGTATATGCGTTTTGCCCTACTGGCACACTTTAAAGATGTTTAAAATAGTGTCCAGATGTGACTTGGTGGTCCCCCCCCCCCCTCACAGCTTGGGGTGAAACTGCAAAACTGTCCGCTTTGTTTCCCGGATCACCAATTTACACCGTTGGTTTTGGGGTCTACTTCAAAACATCTGGCCTTGTGAAGCTTCTTGCAGTTTCGTCTCACAGACGCTCCTATCTGATCACAAATCAGATAAGATTATCGGGATGGCACCATGCATGCTGGGATAGGGTCTCTGGCCTTGTTATTCGCTACACATGTATGTGTATTAGCACATGTGTGTTTTAGGATGTGTGTGTATTATTCTATGTTTTGCCTGCCATGCAGACGTGCCCAAACCGCCGTCCCAGTTCCGGATGAGATGGAAGGGTTGCGTCATCTGGCGTAAAACCTATGCCAAGCTGGTACATGCGGAATGGACGGTCTCTTACCGGGAGCAGCCGAAAGACCAACAACATGTGTTATATAGCAGTATATAATATACTGTGTGTATTTTAGCATATTGTGTGTGCGTGTATTAGCTTGTGTGAATTAGCATCTGTGTATTTCTGGAATTTCCTTCGGGATCAATAAAATATCCATCTATCTTTTATCCTGTTTGTGTTTGGATTATAATGTGTGTCTCCATCCATTTATCCAGGAATCTGTGTAGTCCACCGCGACGCCATGGTACTGTAGGTCAACGTTCACACACTAATCTGCATGTCTTTGGACTGGGGGAGGAAACTAGAGTACCCGAAGGAAACCCACCAAGCACTGGGGGAACACTACAAAGGGAAAAACAGATGCAGCCCCCTCCCCTCCACCCCCCCCCCCCTCCAGAAAGGAACTCAGTAACTTTTAACGTAACTTTTACTCTGAGTAAATATTTTAATGAGCGACTTTATACTTTTATTAAAGTAGATTTTTATAATGGTAACTTTACTATACACACACACACACACACACACACACACACTCTGTGTGCACTCTCGTGCCCTCACTAGGTCAAGCAATTCTGTATTCTTTTTATTATTACCTTCATTCGAATTTTTATTCGCCAGATGGCCCTGAGTGTGTGTGTGTGTGTGTGTGTGTGTGTGTGTGTGTGGCCATGGGTCAAGTCTTTATCATGATTCTCATGAATGTATGCAATAAGCTATAATATTTGAAATGAGCTATGATATGTGTGTGTGTGTGTGTGTGTGTGTGTTTTGTCCTGACTACAGAACTGAAACTGTGGCCAAGAGATCAGAGAACTTCCCTGTGATTTTAGAGAAAGTGATGTCATCACAATCACAGGGTTACTGTAAACAAGTCCGATTAGGATGGGGAACTCCTCCACTGGATACACAATGACTTCACCTCACACACACACACACACACACACACACACACACACACACACACACACGAGCATGAGTGTGTTACAGTGCCTGGGCCGTTATTGCCTCATTAACTGCTGAGAAGCTGCACAGAGCGTCATCACTATAACAAATTAAAAGACAAAAACATGATTGGTGGAAATATTACATGCTCAGGGACTCATAACTAAAACAGTTATGTGGTGTAAACATTCTAAACATATCCATGAATGACGATCCCGGTGGCTCTGAGCCCGTCATTAATGTGACCAGCGGAACTCGAGTTGAAAATCCACTTGCATAAGAGACACATCTGTCTGTGGAAACTGTAGACACAATCATTCACCAAAGCCACTTTACACATTAGAAGAACTACAGGAAGTTATTGCCACATCGCCGTACAGTCCTGACCTCGCTCCGAGACATTTCCACATGATTGGGAGTTCCTGGGAGGCCGGGGTTTCAGATGTGAATCAGACAGACAGTTCGATCACGGCTCTAATGTACTGAAAAACTTTCTACCTTGATGGTGTCCAAGCTCGAGTGAAACACTGGGAGAAGTGCATTAGTGTAGCAGGGGGTTATATAGAGACATAAAGAGAGTCTTTACTCTGTTCTGCACTGTTACTGAAAGTCCCAGTTTGACTCGGACGCTGTAAATATGACTAGAATAGTCAAACAAAGACGACAAGCTAAGAAAAATGTAAGCTAAAGTAAGCCTAAATAAAGTTAGATCGCGAGTGATTGTAGCTGTAGGGGGTGTGACTGTATGGGGCGTGGCAGAGCATGGGGGCGTGGCAGAGCATGGGGGCGTGGCTGTGCACAGGAAGTGTGTCTCAGGTAGCCTGACTTTCTATTTCTGTCTGTTTTCTTGGTGTTGCCGAAACTGCGAGTAGGTACAAGTGCACCACGGATGTGTGTGTGTGTGTGTGTGTGGACTTCCTGTGTGTGAGACTGAGCTCAGACAAACTCAGAGCAAGTGCATTATGACATGAGTAATGTAAACCGAGGATAATTACAGCGAGATCAAATATCCTGCGATAAATGTTTGATCTAAAAAGATCAAGCGGATCAGAGGAAACACGGTCCGATTCACACGACGTAACACGAGAGATTAAACACACGACCTCCACAGGGAACAGAGCAGATAAAAATGTGACCTCTGGACGTTTGTTTATTTCAATAATAATGTTAATGGGAATAGAAACTGTTGCACAATAGCAGCAGTGCTTCTTGTTCCGAGTGTGTGTGTGTGCGTGTGCGTGTGTGTGTGTGTGTGTGCGTGTGTGTGTGTGTGCGTGTGTGTGTGAGGCCCTGACTCGGCAGTTTCCCCACATGACTAATGAACACTGCCGCTGTGTTTGTTTGTGTTACCTGTAATGATAATGTTTGTGTTAGTATGTTTGTTTATATTTATGTTTACATTAATGTGTGTTGATGTTATGATTAATATGTGTGTCTGTGTTAGTGCGCTTGCATGTTTGTGTTAGCGTTGTATTTGTCAGTGTGTTACTGGCACTGTCAAGTTTATCGTATGTGTTAATGGTAATATGTGTGTGTGTGTGCTAATGTTAGTGTGTGTGTTACTATTATTGTTAACATTAATATCATGTGTTGTGTAATATTGCTTATAAAAGCAGTTGTCGCACACACTCACACACCCACACACACACACCATGTTGATGCTCCTGTGGAGTTTCCTAGTGTTAACAGTTGACTTTGGTGTCATGGTTTAGGCCACGCCCACTTCAGGTTTAAGTCTGAATCCAGATCCAGATGTGGACCAGGAGAGGGAAATTCCAGTAATCTGCTCCTGGACATAAATCAACTTTTCTCCATGATGATGAAACACTGCCCGAGTGTCAAAAACATACAGTAGCGCAGATATTGTCATCTGTGTGTGTGTGTGTGTGTGTGTGTGTGTGTGTGTATAAGTGTGTGTATAAGTGTGTGAGTGTAGTGTATGAGACATGAATTTTGATAACACACATACTTGTGAAAGCTCAGAGTGTTGAGTGAATGCAGGATAGAAAATGAGGCAAAGGAAATCATTTAGTGACCTCACAGATGGGAGGGGGAGGGGGCGGAGGTGTCGAGCGAGAGTGGGTGAGAGGGGAAGTGCATTAATTCTCTCTGTCTCTTTTTGTTCCCTTATGAAAGTGTTTTTTGGTTTCTGATTAGCTTCCTGCTTCAGCTCGGGGAAAATTAGCACAGCGTGTATGGGTTTAGCCCAGTGGAAATGCCCAGTAGGAAATTCACTGCCCATCACGACACACCTCATACACACACCTCATACACACACCTCATACACACATCAAATACATCACAACCACAAATACATCACACACATCAAAAGCATCAATCCAAATACATCATGCACCATGAATGATTACATCACACACATCAAAAGCATCACAACCACAAATACATCAAATACATCAAAAGCATCACAACCACAAATACATCAAATACATCAAAAGCATCACAACCACAAATACATCACACACATCGAATACACCACAAACCCGAACCCATAACGAACTCGAACCCATCATAAATTCAAATGCCTCATAGAACACATGATCTGCAGTCACGAGGAGATGTGTTTAAGTTCATATGGAGTTCAGTTCATTATTGGAGACTCGGGTGAGAAAAGTAGAAAACTCCAGTCCTGAACTACTGAAAGACTGCAGTCATGAGTCCTCAGAGAAACAGCTGTCTGCATCAGCTGAGGCCAGCACCGTCTTCGTGGTAAAGTGGAACCGTCCACAGTCACCACACGCATCTCAAGCAGACCACATGGCGCAACCATAACCAGAAGTGGGACAGCAGGACGAGAGGGAGAGAGGGAAGAGGAGAGAGCAGAATAGAAGGAGAGATAACAGTTAGTTATGGTCACAGTCACGTAATGTATAAGGTGAAAGTACACACAGTGCATAACAAAGGGAGAGCCAGAAGGAAACACAAACATGAGGGGGAACTGAGCTGTAAAGCAAACAATCACCTCACCGTCAACAAACCTGAGTGATCAAATGAGAGTGAGGAAGACAGCATCTAAACATACCAGTTCACCATAATACTCTACGTCCACGAGTCCCCCAGATCTGCTCCTTTACTTAAGACTAGACTTAAACACAGTGTCTGAGTCCACAACATATTCCATAACTTTGAGGCTTTGTAAGTTGGCATGGTGGATGATAAAACACTAGCAATTCACTCAGATACTGATACACACATTTAGTGCTTCATAGGTCAAAACTGTTTTAAAATCAATGTAAAAGTGCAGTGTGGATAAGATAGTGTTGTGCTCGTGTCTTTCAGGATTATTGCTTCTGCTGAAAAATTATTAATATCATGCTTAATAACAGAGGTGTCAAATAACGAAGTACAAATACTTCGTTACCTTACTTAAGTAGAAATTTTGGGTATCTATACTTTACTGGAGTAATTATTTCTCAGCCGACTTTTTACTTCTACTCCTTACATTTTCACACAATTATCTGTACTTTCTACTCCTTACATTTTAAAAATAGCCTCGTTACTCTATTTTATTTCAGTTTGTCATTCAAAAAACAAACAAAACAAAAAAACATCCGGATAAATCGCGCCATCCGGATGGAGTGAATTTGTTTGTGGTTGGATGATGTAATGTTTGCATGTAGTTCTGTTCCAGGTTTTCTGTTCAGCATCCTGACTCTGACGTAAGCACGTAAGCACGTTGAGCGGGACGAGGTAACTAAGCGTGTGTAATCTGTCACTGGGCATGCGCATGAGGGAACAAAAAAGTAAACGGCACATTCGCTAATAACTCCGTTTGTCTACGTGATCTTTATTTTCTTCTATACCGAAGGACGTTACAGATGAGAAGTATAAACATATCATTCCGACACCCTGTTGGTTGGTACGCGATCCATCGCACCTGCACATGACGTCACGTCACACACTCCAACAAGGACGTTAATAAATTAGCATTTTCGATTGATACGGTTGTGATAAGTAGACGAAGCTGTCCGTGATAGAGACTCAAAATTCGAGCGAAATGTCACAACCAAACACCAGCGAGGAAGGTAACAGCACCAGTAGGGTAACAGGAATGATATATACTGTATAAACACACACACACACACACACATATGTGTGTGTGTGTATGTATATATATATATATATATATATATATATATATATATATATATATATATATATATATATATATATATATATATACATATTTTTTTTTGATTAAGCACTTGGATTAATCCTTCATTCCGACAGCACTAATGTTTATTGTAGACCACACAGGGGTAATTGTTACTAAGCCTGCCCTGGGTACACTAATTTTCTTGTATGTTGCCTCACAGATTCCTGCAGCTAAGCTTGGATGTACATTTACATTCCAATAAAGGTTACTGATGACACGCCTCTGAAGTTTGACTTTTTGCACCATTAAAATACTTATAGGCAACTAGTTATCATATCTTCTTCTCCATAAAACATGTTAATGCTCAGTAGTACACATATATGGTTCTTTAATGTATTTGCATTGTACTAAAATCCATTCTTTTTCAATTGCCATATACAGAATCCCAAATCACTATGGCCGTTAAAAAATACAACAACAAAAAAAAACACTAATTTTTCTGTTTTTTTATTAATGAGGTGTTAGTGTACAGTAGTATACAGGCCCGTGGCACAGCCTAAGCTTTTATCCTTAATGCCTCCCCCCCCACCCAAGTAGTTTTGAAACCAGTACTTTTACACTTTTACTTGCGTAAAAAGCTTGAGTTGATACTTCAACTTCTAAAGAAGTCACAAACCCTAGTATCTATACTTCTGCTCAATTAATGAATGTGAATACTTTTGACACCACTGCTTAATGATTATGTTGCCCAGAGGAAGCATGTAAAGAGAAAATAGCAGTTAGCCTAAAACCAAACCCTGTGGAACACCAAACCCCACTTGGGAACATGCAGAATAGTCACCATTTAAATCTTCAAACTGATAATGAGATCCGAGCCAGGAGAGGGCTGTTCCCTTAATTCCTACTACATTTTCTAGTCTATGAAAGATAATACTTTGACCAATGGTGTCAAAAGCTTCACTATGGAAAACTAACAAAAAGAGATGCAACCCTGATCAGAGGCCAATAGGAGGTCATTTACTACAATAACGAGTGCTGTTTGTGCTGTGATGAGGCCTAAATCCTGACTGATACTGTTCATGTATACTATTTCTATGTCGATGTGGTGAAGCGCTGGGGCAAGACAAAGTTTATTAAGATTAGAATTCCGATTACGCCACCCTGGTTAAGGGGCCAGGGACCCAAATTAAGTAGATCTCGTCTAAAGACACACAGGTTAGTTCACAAGAAAAGGCACGAGACTAGGATATCCAGAAAATATAAAATTTTATTACAAAACTTATTTAACACAATTTAAATGAAAAAAATTAAATAAAAATAAGAAAAGAAGTCAATAACAAAATTACTGGGACCAGTGGTTCACATGGAATACACTCATGAGCAACCTGAACATCCGGAGCCTCAAATGCAGGAACCGAGGCTAGGCGGCGGGGCCTAAGGGGGCAATCGGCCTACACAGCACAGCAGCCTGCAATCACACTGGTGACTCACACACACACACGTGCTTGTATTCCACACACTTAAAGACAAAACTAGAATTCCACCGCTGCCATACCCAGCTCCTGTAACAAAAATAATCTGATTACAGTACTAAACAGTCCCACATCAATGGACAACACCACTGGTTTACAACCCAAAGGCTGTAAACCCCGGCACAGAGAGTTAACAACAACAATTGAGCTTCAATGCATAGCCTGGAAGCAACAAGGCAGTAATAAGAGCACGCACGAGAAATGAAAAACACAAACACATACGATCGACAATGTAAATAGAACAAACTTAAACCAAAAAGATAAAACCTAGCAAGACAAAACAGCAGCGCCCGCCGATAATGCTCTTTGCGTCGCGCCACCACAGGAAGCTAGCACACGTCGCGCCGCCCCCAGTCTGTTACATTAAAAATGACAATTAAAACCATTACCGGCAGAGCATACTACATAAACACAAGCAACTTAGTTACGTACCTGCAGTTGGATACCAAGTCTCACCAGAAGGGCATTTAAGCTGTGATCCGGGAAGCTGAGAGCTCAGTCAGTTCTACAGGAAGACGAACAGTTGGTTGGGAGGAACAATCACGTCCACAACACCAGGTGAATGCCCGTGTCCGCTGACTTAAATCAGGCTTTCTGTACTGTGTAAATATCACAGACAAACACCGCTATAATATGTAAAACCCACTGAAAACATACACCGCGCCTGACATCCTTACCTGCAAAAAGATCCTCAGCACTTCCCGGTTCCGTTCTGGGTGTGACTACACAACGGAAGCTAGAGGGGCGGGACCCGTAACCCCAAGCCACCTTACCAACCAGCTTAAATAGTATTGCCCTAACCCACAATAGGACGATCAATTAAAACATGGCCAACCAGAAGCAGGTAGGAGGAGTTTTACTTATCCTGCCACTTTGGCTACGTTTACACTGCAGGTCTCGATGCTTAATTCCGATTTGTTGCCTATATCTGATTTTTTTAACCGTCTGTTTACACGTTATTTCCACTATGACTCATATCCGATTCACTTTTTACACTCGCCATACCATCTGAAACATCGCGCATACTTAAAGGGAGGTTCTTGCGCTACACACTAGCCAAAAAAGATGAAGGTGAAATATGCTTAACGCTCTGCTACAGTATATATGCAAAGTTCGCGCACCATGGTTTTAAAACGGAGGAGGAGGAAAAAAACGGCATAATTGCAGCCTGCACATATGCTTCATTTACCAAATACTGATTTAATATTATTTAGCCCAAATAAGCATTAACACAAGGCGTGTGTGATGGAGGGGGGGGGGGGGTGTTGTTCTTTTCCTTTTCCATGTCACCTGCAATGTTGTAATTCAACACGCGCTTCCACCGGAGAATAACATTACGTCATTAAACCGCGAAGAAGTCGCAGTTTTAATGACGTACAGAACACAAAGCCTCAGGAAATCCGATCTGTCTGTTTACACGGCAATCACATTAGCACATATCTGATTTATATCCGATTTATTTCCACATATGAAGGAGGCCTGAAACCGATCTCGAAATATCGGAATGCATGCGTTTTTTTCCTGTTTACACGGACATAGAACATATCCGATATGTGTCACATATGAGCAAAAAATTGGAATTGGGTCACATTTACCTGGCAGTGTAAACGTAGCCTAAGGCAAGAAGTTCCATAATAATCAATATCACGATAATTTAAAATCAAGCACTAAAACATCCCAGACAAACAGAAACAAAAAGAAAGCGGAGCTGGGAGATTAACCCTAGAAGGACAGGCTAGAGATGGGGCTACACTCTTGACCGGTAATCAATGATCACACGTGCACCAAACCACTCGCACTAGGAAAAGGTAATACCACTCCACACTGTGTAAACATGAGCACACCACTCTATAAGCCTCAAGCCTGCCTTCTCTAGATTCCCAGCTCCTAACAAAATGGAAAAGGAAATACAAATAAATACACAATGATTAATTACAAAAAAAAATAAACAAACAAAAGTAATATATAAAAGAAAGCAAGCGAGAAAAATGTAGCCGCAGCGCACCCTCCAAACTGCGAGGACAAATACCTAATCAGCCAGAACACTGGCCACCAAGCAGCATACACAAAGCAAAAGATATAAAGAAGCCCCGCCCCAAAGCAGCAGCACCAGCAAGGCCACGAACTGCAGGAAGAAGGCAAAGCAACAAGCAGGAAAAAAAATAAAAAATAACCGTCACCAGCAAATTTGGATGTGTGTGAAGTGCACCTGTAAAGCCTGTATTTCTTGCCGCTGAGCAGCCTGTGCCTGAAATTGTTCTGTTTCTTTATTTTTTTGTATTGTTTTATTTCATGTTGTGAGTACCCAGAGTTTTAACCCATGTTTTTATTATGTGCGGTGACCATGTGATTCCCAGCCTTGTCTGTGATTAAATGTTTGAATATGTTTATTGGGAACTGCAATAAAGCTTTGTACATTTGTACCCCTGTCTCTCTGTTCACTTGTGTCCCTTAGTTGGGTTATTTCCCCGGTTCACTCCGGGGTGGCGTAATCGGGTCTACCAAATTTTATATTCATTTGCCCTACCACGGCGTTGCCACACTACTGTATGTGTCTGTGAAACAAAAGTACACACAAAATTACACATGGGTGGCACCACAGACCTCACTTTACAGTATGTCCGTGTGTCTGTTGTGCTAACCCTGCACAAAGGGTCAAACCTGTTACAGTACTTGTAAATACAGTGGCTTGCAAAAGTATTCTTTAAAATACTTAAAAGTAACTTTTCCACATTTTGTCACATTACAGCCACAAACATGAATCAATTTTATTGGATTTCCACGTGAAAGACCAATACAAAGTGGTGTACATGTGAGAAGTGAAACGAAAATCATACATGATTTCAAACTTTTTTACAAATAAATAACTGCAAAGTGGAGTGTTCATAATTATTCAGCCCCCTTTGGTCTGAGTGCAGTCAGTTGCCCATAGACATTGCCTGATGAGTGCTAATGACTAAATAGAGTGCACCGGTGTGTAATCTAATGTCAGTACAAATACAGCTGCTCTGTGACGGCCTCAGAGGTTGTCTAAGGGAATATTGGGAGCAACAACACCATGAAGTCCAAAGAACACACCAGACAGGTCAGGGATAAAGTTATTGAGAAATTTAAAGCTGGCTTAGGCTACAAAAAGATTTCCAAAGCCTTGAACATCCCACGGAGCCACTGTTCAAGCGATCATTCAGAAATGGAAGGAGTATGGCATAACTGTAAACCTACCAAGACAAGGCCGTCCACCTAAACTCACAGGCCGAACAAGAGCGCTGATCAGAAATGCAGCCAAGAGGCCCATGGTGACTCTGGACGAGCTGCAGAGATCTACAGCTCAGGTGGGGGAATCTGTCCATAGGACAACTATTAGTCGTGCACTGCACAAAGTTGGCCTTTATGGAAGAGTGGCAAGAAGAAAGCCATTGTTAACAGAAAACCATAAGAAGTCCCGTTTGCACAGCAAACATGGAAGAAGGTGCTCTGGTCAGATGAGACCAAAATGGAACTTTTTGGCCAAAATGCAAACGCTATGTGTGGCGGAAACTAACACTGCACATCACTCTGAACACACCGTCACCAGTGTCAAATATGGTGGTGGCAGCATCATGCTCTGGGGTGCTTCTCTTCAGCAGGGACAGGGAAGCTGGTCAGAGTTGATGGGAAGATGGATGGAGCCAAATACAGGGCAATCTTGGAAGAAAACCTCTTGGAGTCTGCAAAAGACTTGAGACTGGGGCGGAGGTTCACCTTCCAGCAGGACAACGACCCTAAACATAAAGCCAAGGCAACAATGGAATGGTTTAAAACAAAACATATCCATGTGTTAGAATGGCCCAGTCAAAGTCCAGATCTAAATCCAATCGAGAATCTGTGGCAAGATCTGAAAACTGCTGATCACAAACGCTGTCCATCTAATCTGACTGAGCTGGAGCTGTTTTGCAAAGAAGAATGGACGAGGATTTCAGTCTCTAGATGTGCAGAGCTGGTAGAGACATACCCTAAAAGACTGGCAGCTGGAATTGCAGCAAAAGGTGGATCTACAAAGTATTGACTCAGGGGGCTGAATAATTACGCACACCCCACTTTTCAGTTATTTATTTGTAAAAAATGTTTGGAATCAAGTATGATTTTCGTTCCACTTCTCACGTGTACACCACTTTGTATTGGTCTTTCACGTGGAATTCCAATAAAATTGATTCATGTTTGTGGCTGTAATGTGACAAAATGTGGAAAAGTTCAAGGGGGCCGAATACTTTTGCAAGCCACTGTACATCACACACATCTAATGCATCATACACCTTAAATGCATCACACACATGACATACCTCACATACACGGTGAAAAAAATTTTGTTATCAAAGCAAAGCTTCAAAGCAGATTAAGTTTTTGTCTTAAACAGTAGGGGTCAGGGTCAAGGTGAGAAAATGTAAAAGAAAAAGAGAGTCAAAATCAGAGAATGTAAACAATGGCTTGGTCTGTCAGCTGCATAAACAGAGCAAATGACACACAAGCCAGTTCTCAGATAATTTAAGTTCTTGTGGTAAGTATATATCATGAAGAAATACAGAATGACATCAAAACAGTGACTAACAGGCATCATGTCCAGCCTAAATATGAACAGCTGACTGTTACCAAATTCTTAGTGAAATGTGTTTAAAAGAAAGGTGATTTTATATTTTCCAGTGTCATTATGACTCATTCATCCTGATGGTGAACAGTTTATTCGGGTCTAGATGCCACAGCATGAACATGAACATGAACATCTGTATGTGCTTGATTTGCCCTGGAACACCACTTTCGCTTCTTGGGGTGTTTCTCAGACTAGTCACAGAGCTACAGGTAACCTGAATGAAATGCTGGAAGAAAGTGTCAAACCCCAAGGATCTCTGTAAATCTTTGACTGGGATTTGGTTTGTCCAGTCCTTTACAGCTGTGGCTTTGACTCTGATCTACGAAAAGCCCCTCAGGTACCCCTTTTACTCCAAGTCAACCAGGTGCCATTCCAGTTAGGCCTTGTTCACACGGACGTTAAAATCGAGCGTTTGTCTTGCGTTCGTAGCGTCCAGTGAGCGCGGATGAAGCGCCGAGGGTTTTCTACACATAGGAGTCAATGTCGGTGTTCACAATGTCGGGCTTTGGTGATGTGCGTTTGTCCGGCTGTGTGTTTATACGGCATCAAAAAAACGTGCATGCAGCTTTTTCTTGCCGTTCAAATCCCGACGAACGCAAGGAAAACACTTCTAGTGGCTTTTCTTCGCATTTATTTTACGCTTCGGAGGACCGGATATATCCCATGATCCTACATGCTATACAGAGGGAAATGCGGAAAAAAAGCTAAATAAAATGTGGGCATTGCACCAGCTGCAGCAGACAATCAAAAGTAGAAACTGATATCCGACAGTAATTGAAAAACTTGCACGGAAATTTTTGCATTTCTTCATAATCCAGAAAAAAACTTCCTTTAATCCAACGTTGTGCAGTCAGAGGGTGAACCCAGTAGTGGATCTTTCTCTCCCTACGTCGCCGTATTACGAGGATTTTTAAAACAAGAACATTAATGTCTAATATAGCAAAATGGTCCATATTAAAAGGAGGCACCTCAAATAAAATGACAAGGGCTTTCATATCCAGTTCCCAACACACTGCCCCCCACAGGTTAACACACAAACTACAATTTGGGCTTCAGGCTGGCGTTAGACAGAGACAAACGAACGCCAGTGTAGAAGTCAATCAAATGCTAAAAAACGCAACATAAACGTCTAGGTAAAATGAACGCCCGTGTGAACAAGGCCTTAGTGCCTTAGAACTTCACATTTTGTACACACCAGACATTTTATTAAACTACTCAGAACTTAAATAAATATACTGTGTACAAACAAATAAATATAGAATAAATATAGAACAAATCACACTAAAGAAAAATAACTTATTTACTTCACTGCAGAACAGAAACTACAAACTGAAACTAAAATCTGACTTTTCTGGCCTTTCTAGATGTAAAGTCATCAATAATGGCATCATATGAGATCTGCTCCCCTATTGCATGATTTCTGCTTATGACAGCGAGGCCAGTGAGCCGTTCCTGAGACATGGTTGACCTCAGGTATGTCTTGATTAACCTGAGTTTGGAAAAGCTCGTCTCTGCTTGAGCTGCAGTCACTGGCAATGTAAGTGCAATCCTGAGAGCAGTCCAAAAGTTGGGGTAGATCTCAGATAGATCCTTATCGTGCAGAAAAGTGAGAAGCTCAAAGAGGCTCATGGTTTTTGATGGCAGTCATTAGACACTTTATTAATCTAATATAATCTAATCTAAGGCAGGAACAATTAGCTCCTTGGTTAATTTACTGCCTCAAATTATATGCTTTGTCACGTAACAGAGTTATAGCAAATGGAAAATGTCTTTTAAACTATCTACACATATGTAAATTAAACTGGCTATTTACAGTATACTGTAAATATATAGTAAATATATTGGCTATATAAATAACTGTACTTGCAACTGTGTCTTGCTGCAAAGCATAATTTTGTGCTTAGTTTTGTGGTTTAACTTTGTGGTATTTAATAGAACTGTAGTCTGCGACCCGCCCCCCGTCATCCCCTCTCCTCTCCCCTCTGGGGGCTGCCCAGTTCGCCCTACCCTAAAACCGCCACTGACTGTCATAGTGAGTCCCTGCTTGCACTCTGCACTACATATACATTCACCTTATACATTATGTGACTGTGACCATACCTAACTGTTACAGTATCTCTCCTTCTCTTCTCTTCTCTTCTCTTCTTTTCTCTTCTCTTCTCTCGCTCCCTTTTCCTGTCTCTTTCTGTCGCGTTACACTTGCAACTTGTGAGCTGCCAATGATCCAGACCCCCTCTGCCCCCTGCATCTGTCTGACTCATCCTGGTGCCCCACTTCTGGTTGGAGAGCTCCCCACATGGAGGCCTAGTGTTGTCTGCTTGGCATGTGTACAGTATGGTGACCAGTGTGATTTTCACTTTACCATAGAGATGGTTTTGGCCTGGGCTGATGCTGACAGCTGTTCTCTGAGGAGATGTGACTGCAGTCACTCGAGTGGAATTTCCTACAGTCTAACTGAACCTCCAATAACGAACTGGACTCCATATAAACTTAAAGCCAGCTGTTATATTAAACATTCAACCTCCTAAATCACAGTATGACTGCAGATCAATCCCTGTTATCCGTTATCACCCAAGTGTGGTTTAGTTCCCTGTTGAGTCTGGTTCCGCTCAAGGTTTCCTCCTATTGCCATCTCACAGTGTTTTTCTTCATCATCATCTTCAGCTTGTTCATCAGGGACAATCTAATTATTTTGATTCATACACATTATCTTACATTTCATAATTTTTACATAATTTTCTTTTGATTCCATAGTACCGGTACCATGGAAGGTTGGCGTTAGGAAGGGCAACCGGTGTAAAACCTAGTTGTTGTGTGGAGCAGATGGTCTGCTGTGGTGACCCCTTGGTAAGGAAGCAGCTGAAACCCAACAACAACTTCTGATCAATCAAGTGACTGTTAAAGTTGAGTGACTCTTGCCCTCAATACCTCGTTCAACCTACAACCTTCAGGTGTGCCGCCCTTCCCACAGACTAACAGCCATTAAACCGTTAGGGGTTCATTGTTGTGTATTAGATGGTATGATGTAATAGAGATTAATTATACCTGATTGTCTGTCACACACCCACTGAGCGGAATTGTTATGGGAAACTGTGTTTGTTCCAACACGAGGCCAGTATTGGAAGAAATAAAATGTATTCGCATGTGGAAACCAGCAGTGTGTGTTAGCAGGAATGCTGATGGCATGCACGATCCAGACAGACGTTCTGGCACCTGCAGGGACGCGACGTCGCCCTGGAAATTCTTTTTTTTTTAAAGTGCTTTTTTTGTGTATGCACATTCTTTTCTTGATTCTAAATGTCTAAAGATTGGGGGTTTCCACAAGTATTTCTGATAAACACTGGACATAAACACACACCCTCATACCACACACACACAAGAATGTTCTCATCATGTTTGTGTGCGTGTGTTTGTGTGTGTGCACATGTGTATGTGATGATCAGAATCAGAATTACATTCCTCAGTTGGTAAGCCTACAGGCCGTCTTAAATGAAAAACAATGACATAACTGACACAAAATTTAGAAACATGTTCAAACACCTTAACCTGAATTAAAAGTTTAAAAGGTCCCACTAGGAGTTTCGTCAGGTATAAATCAAAGTCAGCCAGCATGATGGTTTATGAACAGGTTCATAAGAATCTTTTGCTGTCTTAGACAGTGATGCCATGTTGAATCTATAAAAGAGCACACAATGATACTCGTGTATTTACTATCTCCATTGTTAAAGAATGCAGAGATAAAAAATGCTGTCAGTACGAGGTCATGCTGCATGGGATATCACATTGGTGTCAAGCAGGAATAAATCCTCCTTTTTGTTTGTTTTCCTTAAAGAAAGAAACCTCCTTCATCAGCTCATTGACTACTGTACTATATACTGTAGAGATGTTTAGGCAATATCACAGGAGAGGAAGTGCAGTTGTACTGAATATCAGCATGGCCTTGATGACGACAGTTAGGGAGAAACAGTTAGTGTATTAACAGGGGTGAAGGTAGTTTTAAACTCTTACTGTTACTATGTAGCCAAAAGGTGAGGAGAATAAACCATGGAGGTGGTCGACAGTCCTGACAAATGTACCAGATTATCTTTATATTTGCCTTTATTTCACTTTAGAACATCAGTTCTGTTAATTTTCGAGGTCTGGGATCAAATCCAAAATAGTGCTAAATGGAAAGCTAGTGCATTACATTTACATTTAGGCATTTGGCAGATGCTCTTATCCAGACCAACTTACATTTTTATCTCATTACACATCTGAGCAGTTGAGGGTTAAGGGCCTTGCTCAAGGGCCCAACAGTGGCAACTTGGTGGTTGTGGGGTTTGAACCTGGGATCTTCCGAACTGTAGTCCAATGCCTTAACCACTGAGCTACACCTGGCCCCTCCATTATGTAGGGTGTAAAAGTAGTGCCCTTGATTACGGGTTTAAGAGGGATTTGGGATTCAGGCTTCACAAGCTATTAGCTGTAAATAAAACAGGATGTACCCTAGACCTCGGAAGTTAACAGGCAGCTGCCCTATTGTCAGTACTGTGAACCATACAGATTTACTTTCAGCCATGCTGCGACCGACAGTGCTGTTACCAGTGTTTTCTCCATCTATTATCACCTCTCTTGGAATGTCTCTCATTCAATCAGATTAGTTGGTCAGAAGTAACTTTTGTATATGTGTTTTATCTCATTGTTCCACTGACTTCGACTTCTAAAGCTATCAAGCCACATCTGCCCTACAAAAGTAAAAGAGAGGGTGGTCCTGCTGAACTCCACGTCAGGAAAACAACTATCACTTTATTCAACCTTGAAACCAATGCAATATTCTCACATCCAGCAGGCACACCTGCCACCAATTGTTGCTTCATTTCATTTTGTATGCCATAATTACATATACTGTATGATCAGATTAGTAGTAGGCGTTTAGTAATGAACAGGGCCTGAAACTACCCCCTTGACCTCGGTTCAGTTTTAGTTTCAATGTGATTAGGTGTACTTAGACAACAATCATGGTGTAAACCAATATACTGTAGGTGGATTACAGAATTAGAGCAGCATGCCTGGGCAGGTTTTCTATGAAAAACGAAAGCCAAGATATTACTCAATTGTCAACACATAGCCTGCTAAAAATATATGTAATATTGTGTTCTATTGCCTTTAGCTATGATTACAACACACTATGTGGTGGCCAGTTCATGTGTGAACATGATTCCTTGTGCTCCCAGAACCTGAAATATGGCTATGCATGTCGGTTGGATCTCTGATAAAACGATATCTTTGAATAAATTTGTTATTTTCTATTTAATTATCCGTTTTTGATTATCCTGAACATTTTGCATTTTAATCTTATTTCCATGTGCCAGAAGTGATGTCTACATGACTGGGTCAGGGCAAACGCAAAACCACAGCTCTTGTAAGATGGTCCTGGTCTGCAGTCTTCAGGACTTACTAAAAGCGTTCCAAGGAAGGATGAAGCATCCTCCATGTACTTGGGGAGTGAAGGCTGACCAATGTAGTCTGATCCAATAGAAGAGCTACTGTAGCACACATTAATAAAACAAGTCAGAGTCAGAACACACAGCGTATCACAGTTTGTCGTGTATGGGGCCTACAATTGGCTTGTGAGCATCAGAACCGCATTTCTTTTTATCAGAGATTTCATACTGTACATGAAATGAAGATTATTTTATTTAAAAGATTTGAATTACAATTCAATTCTAAGAAAGTTGTAATGTCATTGATAGTTAAAGCTAATTCTAAAAGGCAGCATGTTTTAGTCATTACTGCAAGACCTTTAAATTTAATCATGTTACATGGCCAGACCATGTAGAAACAAGCATTAAAAACCTCAAATTAATTCTATACTTGAAAACAGTCTAAAAATGGCATGACAGGTAAAATACTGTGTCTTATTCTTATGCTAGTAAGAGGTCAGCCATCCAAACTGATAATTACAGTATACATCGTTTTTCCAACAGAGTTCATTTGTGCATCAAATCTGATGGTTGACTCAAAAATAACCCTGAGGTATTTCGCAAGTTAGATATGATCGGGGGGGGGAAAAAGGTCTAAAGTGCTTTTTAAATGACCGAAGATGACTACCTGAGATTTGGTCTCATTAAGCTGGAGAATGTTGTTTTTGAAATCAGCAATCAAAGAGGGTATTTATGGGTGTAGCAGAAGAAAATATAATGAAAACGTCTTGGGTTACTTTGCTGTAACCCTGTTCCCTGAAAAGGCGGGAACGAGATGCTGCGTGAAAACACGATGGGAACCATTTTGTCACGTTGCCGGTTGTGAAGCATGTGCAAACACGCCAAATTTTTGGCTATATATAACCTCGGTCAGGTGACGTCATCTGATTAGATGCAGCTGGAGGTTATAAATACAAGTGAGCCGGCGACAAACCTCAGATTAATTTGTCTGAACGGATGTCCGGTCACGTGGTAGTGCAGCATTCGGATGCAGCATCTTGTTCCCGCCTTTTCAGGGAACAGGGTTACGAGACGTTCCCTTTCAAAGGCTTTTAATCAATGCTGCGTGAAAACGCTATGGGAACGAGAATACCAACGCCGCCGCACTACAAGTGTCTGGACCCCCAGGTTGTGTAGCATGTGCTCACAAGGCCAGGAAGTCTCAGATTCATGTCTGGGAAGCTGACTCGAGGACTTGTGAGCCCGGAGTGGCATGGACATCCAGACTATAAAATCTTACAAATGTGTGCGGAGAGGACCAACCCGTCACGTCACACACTTGTTGCAGGGGAGTACCTCTTGCAAGAGCAATAGATGAGGCGACCCCTTTGGTTGAATGAGCCCTGACTCCTAGAGGTGAAGTGAGTCCACGCGCCTCGTAGGAGAGGGCAATAGCATCTCTCACCCAGTGTGACAGAGTTGGTGTGGTGGCGGCCGCCCCCCGGTTTCGGCCTCCATAACATATAAAGAGTTGCTCTGACTTACGCCACTGGCTGGTGCGGTGGACATAAGCCTGAAGAGCACGTACTGGGCACAGTAGGTGAAGTTTCTCCTGCTCCGAATCCGCAAAAGGTGGAGGACAGAAGGCTTCTAGGACGACAGGGTGCATGGTTGAGAAAGGAACTTTCGGTAGATAGTTTGGGTGAGGATGCAGAATGGCCTTGACTAGCCCAGGGGCAAAGTCCAGGCAAGATGGGGAGACTGATAATGAACGCAGGTCTCCGATTATCTTGAGAGAGGTAATGGCCATAAGAAGAACCATCTTGAGAGTCAGAAGCTTGTCGGGCGCTGACTGTAGTGGTTCAAAAGGAGTGTCGATTAGACCTTCGAGCATGATAGATAAATCCCACGAAGGAGCCGTGACTCTAGTGGGTGGCCTCAACCATTTAGCTCCACGAATGAAACGGGCAACTAAAGGGTGATTTCCCACAGTAACCCCTTCAGTCAGAACGTGGCAGGCTGAAATAGCGGCCACGTATGTTCTGAGGGTACTAGGGCACAAGCCCGAGGACAATTTCTCTTGCAGGAATTCCAGCACTGAAACGATTTGGCAGTGGACTGGATCCACCTGCTTTGCCATGCACCAGCTCTCAAATACCTTCCATTTGATGGCATAAATCCTTCTAGTGGAGGGAGCCCTAGCACTTAGGATGGTGTCAATTATGCCGGCTGAAAGGCCGGCTTGACTCAATTGGTCCCGTTCAGGGGCCAAGCATAAAGGTTCCAGAGCTCGGGCCGGGGATGAAATATTGTCCCCTGCGCCTGAGATAGAAGATCCCTCCTCACTGGAATCATCCAAGGTGAGCCGTCGAGGAGAGATATTATCTCTGAGAACCATACTCGGGCCGGCCAACGGGGTGCTATCAATAAGAGGCGCAAACCGTGTTGACGGACCCTCGCCAGGAGGGTACGCATAGAGGCGTAAATTGGGCCACGTATGGGCCATCGCGTCCAGACCCAGGGGGGCTGGATGAGTCAGAGAGTAGTAGAGGGGACATTGTGCAGTCTCCTGGGAGGCAAAGAGGTCCACCTCTGCTGTAAAGAATCTCTCCCAGATTTGAGCGACTACTTCGGGGTGGAGTTTCCATTCCCTGTGATTCACAGCTTGTCTGGACAGAAAGTCTGCTCCCACATTCCTGTATCCTGGAATGTGAATCGCCCTGAGGGACAGGAACTTGTCCTGAGCCCAGAGCAGAACCTGATGTGCTAGTTGGTTCAAGCGTCGCGAACGGAGGCCGCCCTGGCGATTTATGTAGGAGACTACCGATGTGCTGTCCACCCGCACTAGGACATGGTAGCCTCTCAGCTGCTGGAGGAAATGCTGTAGAGCTAAAAATAGAGCCATCATTTTGAGGCAATTGATGTGCCATGCGAAAAGGTGGCCTCTCCAGCTCCCTTGGGCTGGACAGCCATCCAAGACCGCGCCCCAGCCGGTAAGGGAAGCGTCTGTCGTTAGCATTTTGCGACAACAAGACGGACCTAGAGTGGGACCCAAGGTGAGAAACCGGGGTCTGAACCACATAGAAAGGGTACGAAGTCCCTTGCGCGTAACCCTTATCCGCCTTCGGGGATTTGTTCTCGTGTGAACTCCCCTGGCTCTTAGCCACAGCTGAAAAGCTCTCATGTGCAGGAGACCCAAAGCTATCACCATGGATGCAGCTGCCATGAGGCCTAAACATTTTTGTAAGTGATGTACAGTCACTTCTTGGTCCAGCCTGACTTCCTTCAGAGCATTGTTTATGGATTCGACGCGAGCAGGAGACAGATGTGCCTGCATAGCGATCAAATTCCACCTGACGCCCAAGTAGGTTGTCACCTGCGCCGGAAAGAGAACGCTTTTCATGGCGTTGAGTCTCAATCCCAGCGAATGAAGATGAGCTAGGACGACATCCCGGTGTCGAAGTGCTAGCTGCTGAGACTGGGCCAGGATTAGCCAGTCGTCTATGTAATTCAGAATGCAGATGCCCTGGAGTCTCAAGGGAGCCAGAACTGCATCCATGCATTTCGAGTATGTGCGGGGTGATAGGGCTAGACCGAATGGAAGAACCCGAAATTGGTAGGCTTTTCCCCCAAAAGCGAACCTCAGGAACTTCCTGTGCTGTGGCAAAATGTGGAAGTATGCGTCCTTTAAATCTATTGTCACAAACCAATCCTGTGGTTGGATTTGTGAGACAATAGTTTTTATGGTCAACATTTTGAAGTTGCATTTTTTGAGATAGCGGTTCAAACCGCGAAGATACAGAATTGGACTCAGACCCCCGTCCTTCTTGGGGACCAGGAAGTACGATTGTAGTAGCCTGACTCCATATCTGGAGGAGGAACCTGTTCTATGGCTCCCTTCTGCAGTAGTTTCTGGAGTTCGGAACTCAGAAAATGCGCCCTTTCCGGTATCACGGAAGTGGAGACCACGCCGTTGAAACGCAGAGGGCGATATGTAAACTGAATCCTGTATCCTTTCTCTACAGTCTTTAAAACCCAGAGATTCAGATCAGGTTGAGGTTGGGTGGCCCATGGCCTCGACACCTGGGCACGGCGTGGGAGAAATTTCCCAAAAGCCTGTTCATAAAGCCTAGCCTCCCTAAATCTGGTGGCGATGGTATTAACCGCTTCGCCAAATAGGCCTGAGGGTGAGATGGGAGCATCGAGAAGGAATGCTCGATCTTTGTCCTTAATGCCAGTTAGATTTAGCCAGAGGTGCCTCTCTGTTTTCTGTTCTCTCTGTTTAGAATGGCTTTAATTTATTTTTAATGCTTGCTGCACACACGCGATCACATCACAATGTCAGCATGAAGACAAATGATCTGAGGTTTGTCGCCGGCTCACTTGTATTTATAACCTCCAGCTGCATCTAATTAGATGACGTCACCTGACCGAGGTTATATATAGCCAAAAATTTGGCGTGTTTGCACACATGCTTCACAACCGGCAACGTGACAAAATGGTTCCCATAGCGTTTTCACGCAGCATCGAGTAAAAGCCTTTAAAAGGGAACAAAAAAATTCATGTATTTATCATGTATTTATTCAAATCATGTATTTATTTATTTGGGCTGTGAAACCAAAAATGTTATTTTTCATTATTTCTTATGGAGAAGAGAGTGAAAATTTGGTTTACGAGTGTTTTGGGATTCTATCCCGCTTCCGGGACAAATTATGCTCGTAATCCAAGGTTCCACTGTATAAAAAAAAGCTCTCAGAGCTGCTAGATCTCTCCACTCTTACAGAAACAACAAAAAAAATCAATATTTTAATTTTAAATATTTCCAAGATAAGAAATATATTGTCACTAAACGATGCAGAAAAACTAGTTCATGCTTTTATCACCTCTAGGTTGGACTATTGTAACGTCTTACTGTCTGGTTGTTCAACTCGGTGCATAAACAAGCTTCAGTTTGTCCAGAATGCAGTAGCGAGAGTCCTCACTAGAACCAGAAGATATAAGCACATCACACCTATCTTATCTTCACTGCATTGGCTCCCTGTGAAATTTCACATCAATCTTAAAATACTACTTTTGATGTATAAAGCATGGTCTCGCGCAGAAGTATCGGAGTCTCCTGTCTCTCTGCCGAGCTACACATGTCGTTTCTGAGCTACCATTGATCCAGACCCCCTCTGTCCTCTGGACCTGTATGACTCCTGGTCTACTGCTTCTGGCTGGAGATCTCGTCACATGGATGCACCGTGTGGTCTGCCTGGGAAGCGTGTGGTGGCTGGCGATAGTCCACTTTTCCACAACGATGGTCCTGGCCATGGCCGATGCTGACAGCAGTTCCCTGAGCACTTGTGACTGCAGTCGCTCGATAGTTCAGGACTGGAATTTCGTACATGTGTACCTGAGCCTCCAACAACAAACTGGACTCCATTTTAACCTAAAGTCATCTACTGTTATACTTAATGTCCAGCCTCCCTAAAAACAACTGCAGATCAATCCCTGCTATCCGAATACCCAGATGAGGATGGGTTCCCTGTTGAGTCTGGTTCCTCACAAGTTTTCTTCCTATTACCATCTCAGGGAGTTTTTCTTTGACACTGTCTCCATTGCCCTTGGCTTTGCTCATCAGGGACAATCTTATCATTTTGATTCATACACATTCACATTTCATACAAACTTCCATAATTTCTTTTAATTAAAGAAAAGCTGTAAAGATGCTTTGCGACCATGACAATTGTTAAAAGCACTATACAAATAATATAAAATTTAATTGAGAAGTCAAAGTCAATCGAGTAGTAGCATTTATGCTGTGTGCATAACATCTGGATAAATGTCATTTAGAGGATGAAGATGGTAATGTTAAGTTAAGCACAGCAGCTCTATGATTTGATATCAAATGTCCTGAAATGTCATGTTACAAACTGTAAAATCTATTGAAAGTGAAGCGTATGTCCCTTGCTTGTGTGTTTGTCCTGAAACAGACTGTGTGAGACTGCGTGAGACTGGGTTGAATAAATGTTAAATGTTAAATGCAACCAATGGCTTGGATGGACAACCAGTCTGCAAAACCATGTCAGCATTGGCTACAAACAAGGACGGAAAATTGGTAATACTTGAACAGTGGCAATCTCAAATATGTTCCCACTAGCAATAACAGACATTTTAAATAAATTATGCTCTCCAAAATGACCACAAGATGTTCGATGCAGATGTTACACAGCATGAATTGACCTCAGCTGTATAGAAACTTGCCACAGACCATAAAGGACCATAAAGGACCATAAAGGATGGTCAAATTAGTTTTTGAAGGCTGTTTTTAAATAATTCATTGTAATTATTTATTATTTATATAATTTTAAGGCCAGTAAGACCAGCATTTTGTTTGCACCTGAAAAAAAAAAAAACATGATTTGGGATGTTTGCAAAACTCTTATGCAGTAACTATAAAAACACAAGAATACACACCATAGTCCTAATTTCTAGCATAATTAACAATCTTCTCCTTGTTTGAGGCATATGTACTGTACAGAAGAATATTTTATTCCAAAGAAAGAAAGTGGTCTGAGCATCCAAATGAAATAGGAAATCAGTCTGAACAGAAGCACTGCTGTGCAGATAAAGAGCTGAAGTTAGCAGTTTTCACGTCCTTTAGCCTGAAACAAGAAAAGGCATTGTTGTCTATTTAAGACAGAGGTCATGATCTGCACTGCAGCAGCTACAGGTCACTAATATTGGCACCCCTGGTTAAGATGTGTTCTTAACAAGTAATTTTTTATTAAAACAATATAGAACCGAGGCGGCGCGGTGGTGTAGTGGTTAGCACTGTCGCCTTGCACCTCCAGGGTCTGGGTTCAATTCCCCGGCCAGGCTCGATTCCCGTCTCTGTGTGCATGGAGTTTGCATGTTCTCCCCGTGCTTGGTGGGTTTCCTCCGGGTACTCCGGTTTCCTCCCACAGTCCAAAGATATGCAGGTTAGGCTAATTGGCGTTTCTAAATTGCCCGTAGTGTGTGATTGGGTGTGTGAGTGTGTGTATGTGTGTGTGCCCTGCGATGGATTGGCACCCTGTCCAGGGTGTACCCCGCCTAGTGCCCGAAGTCTCCTGGGATAGGCTCCAGGTCCCCCGCGACCCTGAACACAGGATTAAGCGGTATAGAAGATGAATGAATGAATATAGAACCGCAATGCAAAAAGAGATTAAAATCCAAGCTTTAATTCCAGTACAATTATTCAGTGGGAAAAGTCCCAAATTAAGATTTTTTTATTATTATTTACATCAATTAAAACTTTGCACAACACCAAAACAGCACTTAATCTTCCCCCATAACATTTCACAAGATTGGAGAATACAGATAGAGGGATCTTGGACTATTCCTCTTTGCACAATCGTTATAGAGTCCTGTGTCCTCTTTCATGCACTCTCTTCTTTATGCAATCCAATCAAACATTTACATTTTGTGACTGTATTTGAGAAAAGGTTTTATCCTTGCATGACTCCCAAACAGCTTGTTGCATGTAGATCAACATCTAATGGCTGTTATGAGAGTTTGTGACCCCAAGATGCCACTTTTTGATGCAGTTCTTTATCAATGAACTTTTGAGATTTTTTTTTACTTCTTTTACTATCCGCCTCACTGGGTGCGATGGCAAGATAAACGTGGGTCCTCATCCAGCCTCGTGTGTCACTGTTTCAGGTATTTTAAACTTATGAATCATTCCTCTGACTGTTGAAATGGACATGTTTAGGCGAGCGGCTATTTTCGCGTAACCCCTGCCTGACTTATGGAGGAGGGTCAACACACATCTGTCTTACTTGAATGGGGCGTTCTCTTGTCTTTCCCATGTTAAAGAAAGGATAAGAAAACAGGAAGTCGGGAATTATTAATTAAACGTTTTTAGATACTCTGATGAACTTTATAAACTACAGTAAAAATTTCAAAAAATGCTCAAATTACATTTATTTTATCAGAATAATTAAGGGTGCCAATAACATGATTTTATAAAAACTATTATTGTTTTAGTCTTATTATTGTACTTTTTTATTCACTTAAGTTAAAAAGTTTAGATTTTTCTACAATTTTCAGTGCCAGATTATGCTTCTGCAATTAAAAATGAATTTATTTGAAGACTAAGAAAACATCTTAACAAGTGGTGTTTCCAACACTGTATTTATAAAAGCAGTTGAAATTTACACAAGACTTCAAGCACAGGACAGTGATGAGACTTTTAGTCAAATATTTGAACTGTGCAAACATTTTAAAGAAGGCTGTACAAGCAGGAACAGCAATGAACATTCAGCAAGTGAAATGCCTGATCCTTGGAAATCGACTTGTGTGAGAGATGCATCTGATACACATCTGGCACACAATCATCCTCCAAAATCACTTGCACATTACAGGGACTCGGCTCGGAGTTTTTGCCCATCCCTTGTACAGTCCTGACCTCACTCCAAGCAATTTCTACATGTTTAGAAAAGCCGTTAAAGAAGGTCCTGGGAGGCCAGCGTTTCAGACATGAAGCAGGCAGTGCAATCGTAGCTCTGGCATACAGGGATAACTTTCCATCTTCATGGTATCCAAGCACTAGTGAAAGGGATTTTTTTCAGAACTGTGTTTTTTGTTATTCTGCACTCAAAAATCCTGCCTTGACTTATCAGATCAAAGCATATATACAGGATCTATAGTATTGCAGGACTGAAAGATCTAGTGGTATTTTTGTTCCCAACAGCAAGATTTTAGAGGAAGAACTGAAAAGTAAGTGTATAGAACATGTTAGGTTACTGGGTGGAGTTTTTGTGCTTTCAGCTGCTCCTGTCAAGCAGTTAAAACAGTGGACCAACCATTCCGCATACAGGATTTACAGTACTGTATATGGCCATTTGCCCTTTCTGATGTAAAAGTCCTATTTAATACAAGCTTGGGACTGGCACTAAGGATTGGCAGAGAATTGAATCAGGGCATTCCGCATGGAAGTTGAGAAGCCTACCACTGAGCCACCAATGCTACTGTAATAAGGTGAACAGCTGTATTCCATGGCATCTTTTGACCATCCTTGACCACTGTAGAAATCCAGAGGAACATTATGAACTTCTTCTGTTCTTCATCTACTGGTGTAGGAAAACAACTGGCATAAGAGTTTGCACCTTATTCCAGAGTTAGTAGCCATGATCAGAGGCAGGGGTAACTCAGTGGTTAAGGCTTTGGACTATTGATCAGAAGGTTCCACCTTCAAACCCGACCACACCATGACTGTTGTTGGGCCCTCAAATATAATATGGGTGTCTTCCAGATGTAAGTGTATGATCAACACAATGTGAGCTTGTAAAGAGCTATTCCGTCTAGACATTCATCATCAACACCATTTCTTTCTGGCAGCCTGGAGGATAGACAAGTGACTAGACAGACTGGACTGTCTGATTCAAATAATGTTGGGAAATGATCTCCGTCTTTCCCGTTTAGCTGCAGAGAGGCTCTGAGCTGTGGCTCTGGAGGAATCGAGCAGTTCATGAACCGCTTCTGCAGCCAACCAAAACAAGTTGTGTTTACATTTTTGAAGCATACAGTCGGTGTGTAAGCTTCTGAGGATACGAGGCTACTGCTTGTAGCCATTTGTACCGTTTATTGTCGAACTTGGATCTTTTCCAAATTCGGCTTTGGCAGAGCATCTTGTAGCTGTAGTTCAGTAGATCCAGGAGAGTTTTCAACATCGTTTACTTGTTCACTTCTAAACAGAGTTGTTTAATTCGTTCCAGTGTTACATCCCTCTTTCCTTAAGTCCAGCGGTGGGAGTGCGAGTAACAAAATAAATAAAACTTATAGCGAAGAAATGAACAAAAAACGTGAAAGGGGTCACTTCAGTCACTGCCTCAGAAATGCAACAACACTTTCTTTGAGCAATAAATGATTTCAGGAGAGGGCCAAAGCCAACATAACAAACAAAACACACACTAACTGTTTGAGGGAGAACTGAATAACCTTACTAAATAAGCTTTCCTCAACTCCCTTACTAACTGAAAAACAGGAATAAACATCGGTTAAAAAAATTAAATGAAAGGTCACCGTCTCCCTACGGCTTCCCATTTAACTGTAACAAAAACCAAAATAACCAAGTTACAATACCTGTTAGTACCACTAACAAAGTAAATATATATTACAGTAGGTGCACCAAGTGTCGGGTTATCAGCACACGGTGCACGTCAAGTACAGTTATTTGTAATAATTGTTAAACTTGCACCACAAACCAAAACTGTCTTATACTGTAGCAGGCCCTCAACACAGGTCTGGAGCAGCGGAGAAGTGAACTTGAATGTGTGCACTGTTCTTTTGTAGCAGCACCGTCTGTAGCCAACCTCTGATTGCCATCACATCTAACTACCAAACACGCAGAGAGAGAGAGAGAGAGAGAGAGAGAACACACACAGCATAGGGACCACATGGCCAGAAGGTGGAGGGTGGAGGCGTCAGGATAACATTTACATTTACAGCATTGAGCACTAAGGACCCCCAGTGAGAGCTAAAGGAGATATCAATATTAATGAATATTAATGCTATCTGAATTGTTGATTGTGTTATATGAAGCAAATATACTTTATAAGCAATATTTTTTACACTAGAGCGTAAGTACGACGCGTTGGCCAGGCAGGTCTGAGCAGGTGGAGAAGCTCCATAATCTGTTGCCTTGGAAGGCGAAAACTTTTTTAAATCTCCACCTAAAGGGCTGAAGTTTGTCTAAAGGAAAAATTGACATGAACCACATGGCTCGGCGGATGGCACCGTCTTCAGTTTAACACAACAACACGCTGTATCACTGCCTAATTGTCTGCCTCCTGTTTAATATTAAAAGTGATTTTGCCAATACGTAATTTATGACTAATGGAGAGAAATGACTTTAGGTCTTCTACCTCCCTGTATGTGGATTCTACTGTTCTGTCTTTTCACCATGCCGCCCAAAGAGTGTTCAGGACTGTTGAATATTCATATGAAAGGAATTTGCAGCATGGAGGAACAGCACACCAGGGGCCAATGCTCAATGCTGCCTGTATCAATGCTGCGTACGCACTAAAACTTTGCTTACGTCAGTTTTCACGCTCACGGTTGGATTTACTAACAGTAAATCTAACTGTATCCTCCTGGAGCTCTGTGCTGAGTTGGGTCCAAATTTGGAAAGTGAGACAGCGAGGAGCCGCGCATTACCCGTTCCCTTACAGGTTCTGACAACGCTTGGTTTCCTGTCAACTGGTTCTTTCCAAAGGGAACCGGCAGACCGCTCGGGGTTAAGCCAGTCGTCTTTGAGCCGTGCAGTGCCAGCTGTATGGGACGGGATCATCCGCATGTCTAGCAGTTATATAAGGGTTCCATACCATGCAGTTGACCAGCCAAACATTAAAGCGCAAATTTGCAGCGATCGCTGG
>CM060124.1:2650224-2695224 GCA_030522415.1 Channallabes apus
CTCATAAAACAATGCTTATATAAAAAACTAAAAGGTGTGTTAAACAGAAACTAATCAAAGCTAAGGTTTTATGACATTAATGTGCTTTATCATGCTGTCTGAGACAATTTTTGTTTATTCTGTTTTTAATTAAAGTATGTATATCATAAATATGACTCCAATATGACTCCAAAAATAATAGGAGGGAGGAGGAGAAGGAGGTGGGAGTTGGAACTCATTTAAGCATTTACTGTAATATTTTCTTCCCCCATGAATAAACACACTGCCTCTGTATGCAAGTATAAAACCTGTGTGGGTGGGGGTGGGGGGTGAGGGGGGGGGGGGTGAGGGGGGGTGGGGGGGTGAAGGGGGGGTGAGGTGAAGGGAGTCATATCCTGTCTTTAATAATGTTATTTAGTTTGGCTTGAGATTGACTGGATTTGTCTGAAACCTCCGGATTATCACGTACGTTATTGCAGTGATGTGACCCGGCGAATCAAAATAAACGATACACGAGACTGCCACTGTTCCTCCACACACACCCCAGCGATATCATCACCCCGGGTCACACTTAAGTACCAAACATGTTTACTTTGACATTCGAGCCTAATTGACTCTGAGAGTTTCTCCATGTAAGAATGTTAAACTCCACTTTCATCAACACCCCCAGACAGACAGATTCGCCGAGTGCGCGGTGTAAAACCCAGACCGACGTGTTTCTGGAAGACAGAACGGGCGCGAGGTGTTCCCTCATGTACCATAACAAGCTTCTCGGTTCAGATACGTGATGAAGGAATTCACACAGTTTCTGTCGCTCTTCCCCTTTTGTAAATTCCTGAGCCAGCCTTTACCCATAATGCATTGTCCTGAACCATGTTACTGTGAATGGACACTTTCAGTTTTTGTTTAGAAAATATTGGGAAAAATCCCATCCGCAAGCGCACACATTTCAAAATAACAACATACTGTGATTTGTGGTCATTTTCTTGTTTCTTTATTACCATTTAAATAGTGCAACATTAATTCTGGGTAAAAGGTCACAAGCACAAACATACGATTACATCACGCAGCTTGACCAGTCATAGTTCACAGTCATGTACAGCTTCTTAGACAGATGGACAAACAGCAAGACAAACAGACAGGCACACAAACAGGCAGGACGACCGGCAGGAAGACAGGCAGGAAGACAGGCAGACAGGTAAACAGACGGGCAGGCAGACAGGTAAACAGACAGGCAGGCAGGCAGTCAGACAGGTAAACAGACGGGCAGGCAGACAGGTAAACAGACGGGCAGACAGGCAGACAGACAGGTAAACAGACGGGCAGACAGGCAGACAGACAGGTAAACAGACGGGCAGGCAGGCAGACAGACAGGTAAACAGACTGGCAGGCAGAAAGGCAGGTAAACAGACGGGCAGACAGACAGGTAAACAGACGGGCAGGCAGGCAGACAGACAGGTAAACAGACTGGCAGGCAGAAAGGCAGGTAAACAGATGGGCAGGCAGACAGGCAGACAGGTAAACAGATGGGCAGACAGACAGGTAAACAGACGGGCAGGCAGACAGGTAAACAGAAGGGCAGGCAGACAGGCAGACAGGTAAACAGATGGGCAGACAGACAGGCAGACAGGTAAACAGACGGGCAGGCAGGCAGACAGACAGGTAAACAGACGGGCAGGCAGACAGGCAGACAGGTAAACAGACGGGCAGGCAGACAGGTAAACAGACGGGCAGGCAGACAGGTAAACAGACGGGCAGACAGGTAAACAGACAGGCAGGCAGACAGACAGGTAAACAGACGGGAAGACAGACAGGTAAACAGACGGGCAGGCAGACAGGCAGACAGGTAAACAGACGGGCAGACAGGTAAACAGACAGGCAGGCAGACAGACAGGTAAACAGACGGGCAGGCAGACAGGTAGACAGACAGGCAGGCAGGAAGATACAGTGTAGTGCTTATTGCAAATGTAGCCTGCTGTTTGTCATTAGCTCATACCACTCATACCACTCCAGTCACTCTGTCTGTCTTGTCTCAGTCTGTAACTGTTTCTTGTTCTATCTATCTATCTATCTATCTATCTATCTATCTCTCTCTCTCTCTCTCTCTCTCTATCCATCAATCTATGAAAAAACATACAACATTTTTACTATTTGAAAGCTAAAAAAGAATCTCGTTCCTTGTGACAATAAGACCGCTGGTCAGGTAAAATGTCCATCATGCTCAGTTACTTTATCGTGGATGACTAACCTTTTCTTAAGGGGCACTGAGGGTGAGCAAGAAATTTGCCATGTGATTATATCCAGATGACTTTTTCTTGGTCTTATAAGTAAAGAAAATATTGAGATTGTGCATTTTATCTTTACATTATCGTGTGCTGATTAGACAGTACTATCAGACAGAAGGTCACTGGAATCCTCCAGCTTGGTGCTACGCCAGATGTTTGTAGAAACCAGACATACTGTTTCAAGACTGTGGGACAGACTGAATAAACCGATTCCCTCGCTGAGTGTCCGGAAGCGCAAGGCTACAGCACATGTCCACTGAACTACTGAACCACCCTGATGGGAAGTAATCTATTCACACACATAGTTATACCCTGGAGTAATTAAACATAGCTATGCAGAATCATTTTGGGGAATCAGGATTGAAACTTTCTCTCTCTCTCTTTGTGGGTATATATATATATATATATATACTGTATATAATAGATAACCTATCTATAATTTAGACACAAACTATAGATGATATCACTTTCACTCTTTTATTTTTCTTCTTCTTCTTATTATACTGTCGTTTAGCTTTAGGCAGTAAAACATAGGGGAAACCCCTCACTGTACAGGTTTCCAGCAGATTCATGGTTCACTGTGTCCTATCTAATGTGCCACTGCTGTGTCTTATCCTCTTCTTAAATAGTGCTAAATTTACCCGGTCTGACACGTTACACACACAAACACAGAATTGCATCATGCATCTCGACCAATCACATGCCAATTCAGCACGTACTTTCCCTCGCTGTGCAGGAAAGAAAGACAGCCAGGAATCTGTGTTTCAACTTGAGAGGTTTTCTAAAGGATAATGGAGCTGATGACTCATTTGCTGTAGATGGTTAACATTCCTAGACAGCGCTAAAACTGAGCAAAGTGTGGCTTATACATTCTTCTTACATTATTTGGTTTATTAAGAGAGTGCTTAACCTCAAGTGATTGGCTATAAAAGTAAAAACTGGTTAATGTTTTAATGTGCAATTTAATGAGCTAAACATATCATTTATTCATCCATCCATCCATCCATCCATCCATCCATCCATCATATGTAGTGCTTATCCTGTATCAGACTCTCCGAGGAAACCCACAATGCAGGGGAAACCCTGGATACTTTATGGGTGATTTGGTTTATTATTTTTTTGTGGGATTATTGGAAGAAACGCAGCAAGCGTGAGACCATGCAAACTCCACACACATAGACCGAAAGCAAGATCCATAACCCCCTCACCCTGGAGGTGCGAGACCAGAGTGGTAGCCACTAAACTGCTGTGCTGTCTAAATGTATTATTTAATCCACAATTGTTATTTTAACATCTTCTTCAAACTTCTTCACTTTGAGACTCTGAGTATAACCTTATAACCAAGTGTAACCTTATAACCCGATCAGGTTACCCATAAAACCATTCTGTAAGGTAAGAAACCGCTGAATATACAGTGCTGTGAAAAAGTCATTGCCTTATTTATTAATTATTTATTTATTTAATATTTGTCACACTTAAAGTAATCATGAAACAAATGTTAGTATTACAAAGATAATCTTAAATATCACATTGTGTTGCCTTTTAGATCATTGATACCAAAGTATCACCAAAGTAATTGACGTGTCTCAGTCTAGAAAGGGTTATGAAGCCATTTCTAAGGTTTTGGGACTCCAGTGAACCACGGTTAGAGCAATTATTAAGAAATGGAGAAAACCTTCCCAAGAGTGGTCCACCTACCAAAATTACTCCAAGAGCCCAACGAGAACTCAGCTAGACGCTCTTAAAAGAACCCAGACAAATATCTAAAGACTTGAAGGCAAGTAATAAGCTATGTTAAAAAAATATAAAAATCAGAAAGGGGCAAATACTTTTTCACTGCATTGTACCAAGAACCTCATGATGGCTAACTTCTAAATGACACATACTGTACTAAGTATCACAAAAAAAACCTTTGTTGTTTCATCTGACCCACTAGGGGGCGCCACAGCGGATAATCTGATGGATAGGTTTGATCTCTACCACAGGTGCCCTGCCACACGGTTCGATAGTGGGGAAGATGAAAAAGCTGACACCAGTGACACCCTTTAGATAACGGGAAAAACTAAGAGTAGTGATTTGGAGATTATACTGTTAACTTATTTATTTTATACCATATTATACACAATGGTGTTCAGGGGTTCAATAATCACTCCTCATACCTGAAACCTGACTGTTGTATCCAGTACTGTATGTTCTTCTTGGCATGTGGTTCTCAGACAGGGAGGGGGGACGAGAAGACGGAGGAATTCGGGAACGGTGCTGTTTAATACACTGTCAGCACTTGTTCAGAAACAGACCTACATACTGTACACCTCTAACTGGAAATGCTTCATGTGGCACCTTATTAATCATTTGTATGTTTGCACGACTTAATGTGAGGTTTTCTTTATGTAGATGAAGATGGCAAAATGTTATTAAAAGGTCCTTAAATGAGAGAAACTAAATAAATTCATATATAAAGAGGTGGTTTCACAAATAGCATTTATTTGTCTCAAAACCCACCCTGTTTTTCCCCACGACATCATTAGCTGGATCCTCTGGATGAAATTAATCAACAACACAGAATCTTAAAAAATATTTTAAAGGTCAGATGTATTATGCATTAAATACTTTTGGATTTGGCGTCTAGAATAAGGAGAAACGTGTCTGTGGAAAAACGGGTGGGTTTACAAGAAATTTGCTGAAATTCCATTCTGTCGTGTCATATTTATCCTTCAATCTCAAACCCAAACGTCTTCAGTGCAATTCAAAAACAACTTGGTGTTCCAATACTTATGGAGGAAACCGTAATCTGGATTTCAATTCGATTCAATGTAAAGAACGTTCTTAATCCCAGAGGGAAATAGTTTGTTCTTGTGGCGAAAACATCTACAGTCGCATAATATTCTGTTTATGTTTATCATAAAAATTGACTGCAGCCCTGATCCTAAGTGTCCTGACCCCCATGTGCTTGTTGATTATCCAGTTCCGGAGGTCTTCTCTCTTTGCTGTTATAATAAACTTCACTTCTGTTTCTTTGAGGGCTTTCCTTGTCATGCTAGAACAGACTCAGGCCTCTGAGGTGCAGTGGAGAAGAAAACTCTAATGTTAAGGTATGATCACAGAGACGCACCATGGTACCAGTTTGGAGAAGAACCACCTGTAGTAGGGGTGTGATGGTCGGCTAGTGGTGTATTCCTGACACCTAGTGGTTGAAATCTGGCAGCATGAATGATGCTGGGTCTCTATTTAACACACTCTGGGCTGCAAAAAGAAGAGGTGACATTCCCTTCCTGCAAAGGAAAATCCCACAGTTTTCCCCTCTCAGTGACACACGAACACACACTCACACCTTATTATTTCTTAATAACATAACAGATGTTATGGTTCTTGGTAAAGGTTATGTTGAAACCCAGTGCTATGAATAAATAAGGGTGAACGCCAGAGTATGGAGTGTTTACAGCTGCTGTAACATAAGTTAAGACAGAAACCGTACAGTTTGCTTGATGAGAAGTAAAACCACATATATAGGACAGTATGTCATTTTTGAGAAATGTATGAATGGATATATTTCCAGTGTAAAGGAATTCTGTAAATCTTTTAAACCTCTAAAACTATTTTTAAACCCTCCTACACCAGGGCCCGTATTCACAAAGCTTCTTAGAATTTTCTCAGAGAGCTCCTATCTTAGCCTAAAAAGTCCTAGCTGGGAGTCCTAGACTAAAAGTGATTTAGGAAACTTCTCAGAGCAACTCTGAGTAAGGAAAGTACAAAACCCTTTATCTTAGTGAGGGGGTGTGGTCGACCCCGTTGCTAGGGATGATGCAGCAATTCAAGGACTGTGATTGGCTGATAAAACATAACCTCTGACCTCTGTAAAGGTCTTGAAATGTGCTCTTTATGAAAATAGAATATATAATAATAGAACAGACAGTGAAATCATAATGTTTGTCTATAAAGAAATTATATAATCATGACTACAGTCTACTTTATACAAAGTTTCTGTTAGAGGCTAAACATCTTAAAGTTAATTAAAACAGCCAAATGTTGAAAATGTGTCGACTTTTGAAGCAAACCATTTCCACACAGTAGCTCCATTTCAGGGCGCGTATTCACAAAGCTTCTTAAGCCTAAAAGTTACTCCTAGTCATGAAATTCTAAGACAATTCTTAGAATTATGGCATTTTCTTAGCATTTTCCCTTAAATTTAGGATTAAATCTTAGCTAAGATAAAAATGATTCACGAGACATCTTAGCCCTAAAAGCAGCTCCTAAGATAAAAATAGTTAAGAGTAGAGAGGAGGACTTTTAAGAGGCTTAAGAGTTTCTATAGCAGAGGACAAAATGGCGGAAAGAAGAAATATTCTCCAAACCCAGAACGTGAAGCTAAAAGGAACATGCTCTAATATCCAACCTGGTTTTCTTGTTGTTTTACTTCTTTCCATCTCTCTTGGACTGCTGGATACAGACCATGCAAAAGTGCAACTTAAACAGACTGTACTGTAACCATGTAAACTGGTAAAAGTTGAGCCATTTTGCTTCCATCAATCTGAAATTGATTACACGTAATAAAATCAGTATAATAAATAAATGTAAGAACTTTAATGTAGTAACTACTGTGTGGAAATGGGTTGCTTCAAAAGTCGACACATTTTCAATATTTGGCTGTTTAATTAACTTTAAGATATTTGGCCTATAACAGAAACTTTACATTAAGTAGCCTGTAGTCATGATTATACAATTTCAATATATACAAACATTATAATTTCACTGTCTGTTCTATTATTATTATTTATTATATATATATAAGATGTTTCATGAACCATTTTTATCTTTACTAAGATTGATCCTAAATTTAAGTGGAAATTGTAAGAAAATGTCATAATTCTAAGAAATTTCTTAGAATTTCGTCACTAAGAGCAACTTTTAAGATTAAGAGGCTTTATTAATACGGGGCCCAGATGATTACAACAACTTTTAGAACAGTTCCGCTACAGGTTTTGACTCTTACTGATCCTACAAGATGCTTAAAGCATTAAATCAGAATTTAATTGCTTTAGGTTAATGTGAAGTGTTTAATCCAACATTTGTTTAATCTAACAAAAAAGAAAATAATATTTTCTAAGCTCTGAGGTTCCTTTATACTCTTTTCGGATAAACCCCGCAGCCTTCTGCAGTACGATTGGTTACTTCAGTCTCTGTGATTGGTTAGACAGTTTATGTGAAATGTGAGCCAATCAGAGCTTATTCCTCATGTGAGTATAAGTCTAATGTAAAGACAGGAGACGAGATGTTTGTTCTCAGTCATTATTGATCTGAAGTTCCCTTCTGGAATCTAGTCAGCATGTCAGTGTTACCCTCACCTGGGGCAAACATGCGCAGGGAGAAGAGATTTATTGTAACAAAACAGAAAAGATCAGATCAGGTGTTTACACAGGCAGTGTTTACCAACTAAACATTATCAAAAGTTTACACCCCCTCATTCCCACTGATAATTCGAGTCATATGAGTTGGTCACATGATGCAGATTTATTCTGTTTGGGTGATTATTCTCATTATTAGTGTAAGAGGGTCAATGTACACACACCTAATGTGCTCTTCCCACACACACACACACACACACACACACACACACACACACACACGCAATCTTCTGCTTACTTTCACACACTTTAGGTTCTAGTAACATGAAAACATAAAGTCTTTCACATTTACTCTGACCCCAAAAATTATTCTGACTTTTAGAAAACCGTGATGGAATTTTCTTCTAGTCCTCCCGAATTATTCATTTCAATTATTATTTTTACGTTTGCACTGCAGTCTAAAATGTCTGTTTGACCCATTTATTTTATATGAAAAGTTACATATTGATCATCTGACCTTGGGTTGAAAAACACTTTTTCGAAGAAAAAAAACAAACTCTGCTCTGTCTTCCTGTTGTGCATTGATAATAAAAATTCCCAACCCATTCGTTAATTTATTTTCCTTTTTTCTTTTCTTTTTTTTTTTTTATAAAAACATTTCTTTTCTATGTTTTTAACAAAATCCCATCCTTCTGTCGTCTCTCACTAGAAGGAGCAAAAAGGGGAAGAAAGAGCGATGGAGGGGGGGAGGAGAGAGAGGCAGAGACGGCGGGAGGGACCAGTGAAACATACAGAGCATCAGTCATGTCTTCTACACATCATTTTATGTGATTTTGTTTTCTTTTTGTAGATATTACAAGAAGCAGTTTCTGAAACTTCTCATTCTCTTAGCGCTATTTACACCAGATACACGACGACAGGCCGCTCACGCCCTCCTTGTTGGGTCTAGAAAAAGGGGCGGAGTTTGGCTTGTCCATAAACTGAAGAAGCAGATAGGTCAAGGAGGCGTCTCCTTGGGCATTCCGCGTGGGTCCACAGTGCCTAAAAGTTCGATCCAAACAAAACAAGCAGACCGGTTTAAGGTCCTTGGTCAAGGTCATGGCCTTACTAATATCTGACCCCTGACCTGTGGGAAAGGCCTTTCAGTGTGAACACTGGGAACACAAAAATGGAGTCAGTGTTTGTGTGTTTCAGTGTGTATATATGTGTGTGCTCCTTGATTAATTCTTTTCTCCTTTTTTGGCAATGTCAAAAGTTTTTGTTCTGTTGTCTCTGGAGAAGCGTCACATTCTTCTGACGGGGGTTTAAGGACAGAAAAACAAACAAACGAACGAACGATACATTGAATATAAACCAAGATGCAAATCCAACACTCCACCCTGAGAGAGAGAGAGAGAGAGAGAGACAGACAGAGAGAGAGACAGAGAGACTGAAAGGACACAAGAAGAAAATGAGACATGAAGCGACAAACAGGTGGATATACAGTAGAGTATCAGATGGGGAACTATACAGAAAGAGAGAGTTGATGAATGGCAGTGAAGATGGACAGGGTGGGTGTGGAGGTGACCAAGAGACAGAGACTCAGAGGAGGAAGCCATTATAATCTACTCATTTGTTGTTTCATCATCATCATCATCATCATCATCATCATCGTTCTTGGTAAATGTGCTTTTCCAGGGTGTTCCTGATTATTGTAGACCACAATCTCACTCCACACATGTGCCTATGGAATTATGGATCTCCTGGAGAACATTCTCGGTTATGGGATATCACCACTTCCAGCCAAAAAAGTTTCTTGTTCCAGTTTGATTCCCATCTTATCTGGTTAACCAACAAACTTGCTGGATAAATTGGATGATAAGCATAAGTGTAAATCTGAGTTCAAATCAGGTCTAATGTACCACTTATATACCCCCTGATACACCATTCCATCACATACCATCCACACCACGTGGCCAGTGATACATGCCAACCTTCAAATGACGTTATATGTCAAAAAAGGTAGGAGGACAACCACATGGACACTGCTCAGGGAATTGGACATCCATCTAAGACCGCGTCCCTAAAACAATTCCCAAACACGGCTTCTAGCCACACACCCCAAGTGCTATTAAGTTCTAGTGATGCCAGTCTTGATACCACTGACCACTAGTGGAACTTTGGTACTGGAATCTTGACTAATAGCACTCAGGTATTTAGAAAAGCAGTGGTCTTTGTCTATATAAGTTTTCAGGGGATACATGTTAGCTCTCGTCCTCCTGGAGTGGCAGAGGTTTAGTTGGCAACAACTAAACGAAATACCTAGTTAAGAAATCTAGTAGTTTATCTAAGGCTCACTCACCAAGGATATTCTTACAAAACGTCATCGATTGAACCACTAACTAGAGTGCTGTAGTACTCTCCTACAGTAATGGATGATGAAGATGATAATATCACTCCTCCTGCTTCCTCCCCTAGATCTCCATGTCCTGGTCACCAGCGCCCTAGTCACAGGCTCGTCACCAGCTGCATCTGTCCATCGCCTTCTCCGTGGGAGGAGTCTAGCCCCAGCCGACCCTCCTCATTGGTCCGGCGTGTCGGGGGCTGGTAGAAGGCAGAGACATGGGTGTGTCTCCCTGTGCTGAAGTATAACTCGTCAGGAGGCAGGGCTGAACGTGGCTCAGTTCCCAAACCCTCGGGGCTGCTGTCCGGATAGGAAGAGTCTCTGTCCCTGGCGTACAGGGAGGAGGAGTCAGGTCCGACTCCACCCACGCTGTCTGTGATCTCAGCCGAAAAGCTTTCTGAATCCTCTTCGCTCTGATAGAACACTGACTGGGTGTGCTCCAAGAGGCGCGGCTTCTCCGGCACGTGGGGTTTATCAGGAACGCGTGGTTTCTCAGGAAGCCTCGGCTTCTCCAAAGCCTTGTAGAGCGGTTCTTCTTTATCCTGTGGAGGTGGTGGTGGTGGGCGGGGCAGAGGACGTTGTGGCGGCTCCCTGTGACCCATCCCTGCGTTGACGTACTCCCGTGGCTCCGCCTCGGTATCCGCGTTGTTGCTGAAGCGATCGGTAGCTGGGCGCAAATTGCTCTGCACCAGCTCAGAGATGATCATCTTCTCCAGCGCTGCTGCGTCTGACAGGTTCCTCCTCATCGCTCCTGGAGGATCCGCCCCTCTGGGGGTCAAAAGGGCAGGGCTGACGTCTCCTACAGCCACGCTGCCGAGGAGGTCCGAACTTCCACCGTGCACCGAGTAACTGTTGTTGTAATTTCCATTCAGACGAACAGGCTCCAAACCGCAGGACTCTCGACTGCGGGACAGAGTGCCCTCTACAGGACAGAAGAAAAACAGCAATGAGTAAGATGACAAATTAATCACTAATGACATACAACAGCAAGCTTTATCAGTACAAAGCTCAACTGAATATCAAGCAGTCTTTCTAAACACTCTTCACAAACAATATACATGAAGATCAATTGATTATAATAATTTTAACTTCCAATAACATTATGAATTTAGAGTCAAGAAATCAGTGGAAGAGTTGAAGATGTACTAGTTTAACACAATGACTTGGTATAAGACAAATTAAAATAGTAGTAACAATTATAAAATAAAACAGGCAGAGAGTTCCGTGTGTGTGTGTCTGTGTGTGCGTGTGTGTGTGTGTGAGAGAGAGAGATATATGTATGATAAACAGCAACAGGACAGAAATATTACAACAGATAAATTCCATACTTGAATTTCTGAAGGTACCTGCAGATCAGAGACACAGAAACGGAGATAGAAAGCAAAAAGGAGAAAGTGGTGATGGAGTGATAAATATGTCAAAATGTGAAAAAGTGTCAGAAAAGGAAAGAGAGCAAGAGTGGATGATGTACAGGTAGATAAAATAGGAAATGAAGGACAGAAAAAAGACAGAAAATCCATATAAATACAATAATTCAGAACTGAGTGTAATACACTAACACACACACACACACACACACTAACACGTGCACTAACCAGTGGAGTTGAAGACGGCCGGTGAGGGGGGGTTAAACGTTTCCGCCAACAGCGTGTTATAAGGGGAGGAGCCAGAACGAGTCTGCAGCACGGGATTGGTCAAAAGATGATTACCCATAGTTCCTGTGAAATATGCAAATAAAAAAAAAGGATTGTATCAGAATTCCTGAAGGTGTGCAAGTTTATCTCCTTATCACCTTCCTAGTGATGGGAAGTTCGAATCATTACAGTGACTCGGTTCTTTGAATCTCGTTCATCAAAATGAATTAATCTTTTTTTGAGTCATTTAGTTCATTTCGTTCTTTTGATAAGAAATAAAATAAAATGTTGCATTTTCAATAAAAAGACCCCCAATAAATTCACAAATTTTGGCTATAGTTCCAGTAATGAACAATTACAGTGTAACTAAGGAATATTATAATAAACAGAATGAGCAGGTCACCTCTTATATCTTCTGGTCTGAGTCGTTCGGGGGGGGGGGGGGGGGGGGTTAGCGATGATTTGCGCATGCGCACCCAGTAGAAAATTAACGAATCACTCTCCGAGATACTCGTTCTTCTGAGTCACGTTAAAGATTTGTTTAAAAAGAACTAATTGTTTATGAATGACCCATCACTACACCTTACACTCTGTCATGTCCAGAGCCTGCACCTTGTGATGTCTATGTGGTAAACACATGAACAAAAGCAACTCAAAGGAATGGAGTCGAACGAGAGGATGAGGAAGAAAAAGAGATGGAAGTTTAGGATTGGTTTTTATTCCTTATACAAATTACAGAACGCTTCCGTCCATAATATTTAATGAAATGAAATGACGGACGTGACATGGAGAGACAGACAGGTGTGTTACCTCTGTTGAGGGTGGGTGTGTTATTGAGGTCAGCCATGAAGGAAGACTCGGTCTGCCTGCGCACTGTGTCATTCCACATTCTCCTGATACGACTCTGAACACACACACACACACACACACACACACACACACACACACATATATGCAAATAAGGGTTACAATGTCCTCACCAGTGTTGGCTGGAACACGTTACAAAGTTACAAACGCGTTAGAGTTACTTGGATAAAATTTTTTTGATGTAACGAGTAATCTGACGTGTTAGGTCAACCATTTAAGTACTCAGTTATTTAGTTATACTTTAAAAAATAACCAGACAGCAGTGATTCGCAATCCCTTCGTGTGTGCGTGAAAGTCGTCCTACAAGCCCCGCCCCCAATACCGCGCCCACTCTGTTATTCCTGCTGTTATACCCCTATCTTACCTTTGCGGTTTGACTATGCGAGGACTGACACGCGGTAAGATGGACACCTAATCATAGCCCAAAACTAGCGGTGAATCATGATGATCCGTACTTACGGCCACCGCGCGACACCGCGTAGGTGAGATAGGGGTATTAGTAGGTGAGATGGGGGTATTAGTAGGTGAGATAGGGGTATTAGTAGGTGAGAGAGGGGTATTAGTAGGTGAGAGAGGGGTATTAGTAGGTGAGATAGGGGTATTAGTAGGTGAGATAGGGGTATTAGTAGGTGAGAGAGGGGTATTAGTAGGTGAGATAGGGGTATTAGTAGGTGAGAGAGGGGTATCAGTAGGTGAGAGAGGGGTATCAGTAGGTGAGATAGGGGTATTAGTAGGTGAGAGAGGGGTATTAGTAGGTGAGATAGGGGTATTAGTAGGTGAGATAGGGGTATTAGTAATAGAGGGGTATTAGTAGGTGAGAGAGGGGTATCAGTAGGTGAGATAGGGGTATCAGTAGGTGAGAGAGGGGTATCAGTAGGTGAGAGAGGGGTATCAGTAGGTGAGATAGGGGTATCAGTAGGTGAGAGAGGGGTATCAGTAGGTGAGATAGGGGTATCAGTAGGTGAGAGAGGGGTATTAGTAGGTGAGAGAGGGGTATTAGTAGGTGAGATAGGGGTATTAGTAGGTGACATAGGGGTATCAGTAGGTGAGATAGGGGTATCAGTAGGTGAGAGAGGGGTATCAGTAGGTGAGAGAGGGGTATTAGTAGGTGAGATAGGGGTATTAGTAGGTGAGAGAGGGGTATTAGTAGGTGAGAGAGGGGTATTAGTAGGTGAGATAGGGGTATTAGTAGGTGAGATAGGGGTATTAGTAGGTGAGAGAGGGGTATTAGTAGGAGAGATAGGGGTATCAGTAGGTGAGAGAGGGGTATTAGTAGGAGAGAGAGGGGTATCAGTAGGTGAGATAGGGGTATTAGTAGGTGAGAGAGGGGTATTAGTAGGTGAGATAGGGGTATCAGTAGGTGAGATAGGGGTATCAGTAGGTGAGACAGGGGTATTAGTAGGTGAGATAGGGGTATTAGTAGGTGAGATAGGGGTATTAGTAGGTGAGATAGGGGTATTAGTAGGTGAGAGAGGGGTATTAGTAGGTGAGATAGGGGTATTAGTAGGTGAGATAGGGGTATTGGTAGGTGAGATAGGGGTATTGGTAGGTGAGATAGGGGTATCGTTAGGTGAGATAGGGGTATTAGTAGGAGAGAGAGGGGTATTAGTAGGTGAGATAGGGGTATTAGGAGGTGATACCTACCGCACTTTGCGAAGCAAACTTGACACCAGGACGACAAAAAAATAAATAGTGGAAGCAGCGACGAAAGTGAATCTAACCTTATTATCCAAAGATGTTGAAATTGTCAACAAAAAAAAGTAGCATCACCCACACGACCACACTGAGAGCATGAAAATGCTACTCCGTCAACTAGCAGGGCTAGCAGTGGGTCTGTACCAAAGCAGATATCGATCGTGTCGTCTTTCGTGGCCATTACACCTTATGAAAGGTGTCCAAAAGGAGCAAGGATATAACCAGGGCCGTTTCTAACTTTCTAGTGAAAGATATGATGCCCCTAAGCACACGAGGCTGAAGTTTAGCTCCTTATTCGCAGCTTCCGGTTTGTTTGGCTCCTTATTGCGCAGCGTCTCATTCTGCGGCTGAAGTTTAGCTCCTTATTCACCTCGTTACTAACGGGAGTGTTCACGCTGGCCAAAGCTGAGCAGTTTATCAATAAAACGTTATTTTGGTGGTTTAAACCATTCTGGCCAAGCAAATATGAACTATACAACACCTAGCAGGTACCAACTATATAGTAAAAGTGAAATTGTCCTGGTCCAGATTGATAGCTGCATAATTCATTCCATGTTTAAACCATTATGTCAGTTTATTGAGGCCGTGTGAAATAGCCTTCATTTAACTCTGAATTGTGGGATAAAAAGACAGCCCTAGTGTGTGTGGTCTAAATGTTGTTTCTCATTATTGTTTAAAAATCTCAAAACATTGTAATTTATCATCACAAGATACTTTTTATCATCACAAACAAGTGTTTTTTTTAAATAATACTGAGCATGTGCCTACTGTATAGTATCTTCATTTTTAAGGCCAAATCTGTCATCTGTTTTTGTTAATAAACTATACTTTAAAATGTAGTTTAATGAACCCTTTAATGTTTGTGGCTTCAGTCATTGTTGGGATTCTCTTTTAAAGCTGGCAGCATTAACGGCTTATATTGAAATATATATCGTTATTATTCAATATGGGCCAAACATTACAGAGATTACTTTTTTGCCATATCGCCCAGCCCTACTATGAACTATACTTCTGTTACCTGTCTGTGCACCTGGTTGTGTCTCGACTGGCCTCCGCTGTAGTATCGGTTGTTTCCTCGGAGCGCAGAGCTCTTTAAGGACCCGTGAGAACCACCAGATGTAGCATGACCACAGCAGGATGATTGGCGGAAGCATTTTGCATACTCCTTCTGAACCTGAACCCAAGTCAATTAATAATAAGTGAATTATTTACTGTAGTAATAACAATAATAATAATAATAATAATAATAATAATAATAATAATAATAATGCACTGATGAAACAGACTAAAGAGGGAAACCTAGTCAAATCCAACGGGTATTATAAAAACATAAATTATACAGATAGGGAGTTTTTATCGTGATTACTTTGTGTGCCAATACATACTGTATACTGTATTATCACTCTTCCTCCTAAATCAAATTTTTTTAATTAATATATTTTTTGCTTTTGAGGTGGTAAAACGTTGCAGCTTCTTTATAATCCTACAGGTGGCGCTCTAAGCCATTCACACATTAGCAGTCAGCACAGCCTTCTGTGTGGTAGAAGCGAATGATTTGTAAAGCGTGTAACTAAATCTGAGAGGAAAAAAAATCAACTTGGTGATTCCCATTCCTAGTATATACTATATAATGTACCTTCTTCTGCAGGGCGCAGTGGAAGATGAAGATAAACAGACCATGCAGAGCATTAAAGGAGGTGAAGAGGTAGGCCATGAGTGCACTGTTTTCACTGATGAAGAGGAGGCCAAAGATCCACGTTAACGTCACCAACAGGAGCAGAGTGACTGAGCTTACCGTCCAACACCTGCGAAAGAAAGAATGAGAAAATCGATTTTACACATTAAACACAAGTAACACTTTCAATTTTTTTATCTGCAAACTAAATGTACTATAAGACAAAGACACTTATCTAACAAATTAAAAAGCCTCCTTAATTTACTTAAATACAAGCCAAATTTAATTGATAACTGGGTTTAACAGACCAGACACATCCTGGTTTTATTACTACCATCCCCGAAATGAAATAACTGAGAAGAACATCTTAAACAAACAAACAAACAAAAAAACACCTGAACCTTCTACGATAGGAAGGAAATTTCGGTTTTGGACTATGCTAGTCAAAGTCCTTGAAGACTTGTCCCCTATTCAGACGCTGTTGCAGTGACTTTAAAGGCTTGTTTCTGCTTGAACAGCCACCAGTGTGGCAATTCTACAAAGACGAAAAATGTGGTTGCTTGTAGCTGTTCCTGCTCAATGAGGTTCAACCAGTCAGTTAGTTTAGCAGAAATTCTTTTTTCATATTGCGTTACAGTTTTACTTCAATACATAAAATGATGATTTAAAAACAGTATGCTGTGTTTCCTTTGACCATTTAAGGATTTTAAGCCATTTAGGCAAAAATAAAGTACATCTGGAAGGGGCGAATACTTTTTCACACAGTGTATATGGTTCTTATGCAAACTACTAGATGATATGTAATGACTGAATGAAATTTGGTTTCATACATACTGTACAGTACACACTCACCCTAACCCTCCATAACTCCAGACCTCTGCCTTGCTCCCCCAAACCCTCCCCCTGCACCTGATGCCCACCCACTGCCCACCTGAAGACCCGAAATGACATACTTGATGTTGTCGAAGCGACTGGAGTCAGGCTTGAGAACATTAGAGTGGCGGATCATCCTGTGCACTGTGACCATCAGGATTACCAGATTCAGCTAGGGGTCAAAAGTCAAAGGTGCAACATGTGTCTTAAAACCACTTAAAATTTAAGTTCATGAATTCAAGTTCATTTAGCAACACTAGACAATCAGTCATGGAAACGTCATAGTTGTAACTTACCAGTATAACAAGAGACACAGGGCCAATAAACAGCCAGATGAAGTAGTTATCCACACGTAGCCAGCAGCTACACAATAAAACACACACATAAACACTTGAACAGACTTTCTTCTGTTTATTTGGATCAGTACAAATGCTTTAGTGTAATCATACACGTAATAAAAAGAATGTTGTACGTACGAGGTGGGGCTGGAGTAGCCAGTGTAGTCAATAGAGGCAGAAATTGCCACTATTAAAGTAGGAAAACCATAGGCAGCAGTGTAGTAATACTTCCTGCGTGAGGACGGACTCTCGAACACCTCGACCAGCAGCACATAGAGCTGGACCGCCTCGACACACAACCAACAAAACACCGAAAGCAGGAAGAAGTGCAGCAGAGCCGCTAGCACTGGGCATGCCACCTGGAAACACACACATAGGCACACATCATCTAGCCTCCGTTAAACGCTTTCCTTTCTTTTAGTCTTGGCCAATTCCTATACTAGATGCCCTGTTTTATACAACAGCTATCAAATCGGGAGGGTGAAGACTTGCTGCAGAGTAACTTAACACAGGGAAGCACTAGCCAACACATGCCCACGACTGGCTAGTGTCACTGTGAATTAAAGGAAAGGGACGGTGAGCATCCTTCCCTGAGAGCATGGCACAATCTTCTCTCTTGGACTCAGCCATGGACTCTTTTCTCTACATTCTGAAAAGATCTTTCATATTGAATCATTACAGACTATTACCAGATTCAAGTTAACTTTGTCTGTCAATGCCAGATCTATGTCCCTTATGTCATTACTTGATCTGCACCCCTTTCAAATATTATGCAGTCAGACTTCTAGGGCATCTGTTCTGCCCAGCAAACCTCCACATCTGAGGAAGAGTGCCCCCTTGCCCCCCCCCCCCTTGCTCTGGAACAGGCTCCCTGGAACATCTTCTCAGCAGCTTCCCAAAGGCTTTGGCAGACGACAGCATTCGTTGGCATCATGACTAGGAGCTGAGGGCGGTTGCAGGAAGCTTAGCCTTAGTTATCAATTCCAACAAGCACCATCATGCCCCAAGAAAGACAATACCCTGTGTACACTCACAAATAGCAATACAACCACGGACTGGCAACTGCAGGTTAACCTGGGAGAACAACTGGTCATATTGCTGCAACAGCACTCAGACCAGATATGGTCATCACCTCGGAGGCTCCCAAACAATTGATCATGCTGGAAATCACAGTGCCTTAGGTAGAGTGTATTAAGGAAGCCAACAAGAAGAAAGTACCATGAACCGGTGGAAGAATGCAGAAACAGGAGCTGGCGGACCTTCTAGGAGTCAACAGAAGTTGGATGCAGACACTTTGCAGTACAGTCATTATGCAAAGTCCTCACACGGCTGCACATTAAAGGTGGGTCCAAAAGGAGAGTCATCCAACCAGTGAGCGAAGCCACAAAGAAAGCCACAAGGTTGCATTGGTTTAAAAGGGCTGAGCTGTTGGTTGCTGCTGGAAGGTCAATGCCTAGTTGTGTCACCTGGTTGAGGGTGTCTGATGTTGCGAGACTGATCATTTGTCCCAGTGCATTCATGGTGATATCTCTCAGATACTCAAATCTCTGTTAGATTTTCATCCTATCATATCCACATTTGGGACATTTCATTAGGAGATCTGTGTCCCCTGTGTAATTATCAGATCTTTAGGGTCAGGGGTAGCTCAGTGGTTAAGGAATTGGACTACGGTTCGGAAGATCCCAGGTTCAAACCCCACAACCACCAAGTTGCCACTGTTGGGCCTTTGAGCAAAAGGCCCTTAACCCTCAACTGCTCAGATTTGTAATGAGATAAAAATGTAAGTCTGGATAAGAGCGTCTACCAAATGCCTAAAATGTAAATGTCTAATTAGAAGAACAATGTCTTTATAAAAAATGCACCCCGTCATTACAAGATTTGCATCCTCTGTTCCGTTATCAAATCTAAATCCCATGTGTCACTACCTGATCCGTGTATCTAACAGACCTGCACCACTAAGTTGTTACTAGATTTGCATCTTCTGTTTAGTTACCTACGTCATTACTTGATCTGTACATCAGTACTAGATCTGTGCTTCTACAGTATGTCTTTACCAGGTCTTTACCAACATCATCATTAGATTTGCATCCCCTGTTTAGTTACCAGATATGTACCCCCTCCCTTATGTCTGGTGGCTCCTGTATAACCATATGAGTCAATACCCCATCTGTGTTCTCTATATTAATACCAGATCTGCAGCACTTTTCTGTCTGTTACTACTGAATTAAAATCATACTGATCTCCTTCTGCTGTAATGATCAGATTCTAGAATCAGATTCAGTTATTTGTATTGGTCTGGACTTACAGTGTAATGGGTTCTGTCCATGCCGATGAGGAAGAGAAGTTGTGAGATGAAGAGTGTTAGGCACAAGTTCTTGTGGATAGTGGTGCGTTCACTCTGCACTGCCTTTACACAGCAGAAGGTGGAGATGCACAGAGCCAAACACACTAGGGAAATCACCATGCCCACCCAGGACACGATAAACAGAATGAGGGCCTGCATGCCACCCGTGTACTACGGAAAAGGGGAAGAAAGAGGCACACAAGGCCAGAGCAAAAGGAAAAAAGAAAAGTGAACATATTAGCAGAAAAAAATGTGGTGTGTGTGTGAGTGTACGCATGTAATAAACTCACAGTGGGTGTCTGGCGGCTCATAAGCAGAGCAAAGTTGGTGAGATGTGAGCAGGAGCAGGTTGTGTGCGTGTTGTTGCTGTGTACCAGCCTGCAACCCTGAGAAGACCACTGCCCCGTCATTGTGCGCTCAGAGTAGTTCCAGAACGAACAGTTCGGCCCGAAATGATTCTCCAGCTGCAGCGACACCCAGTGAAAACTGTATAAACTACAGGTCTGTGCTGATTTAAGGACTAACAATTATGTATTGAAGGAGAGCGTACCTGTAGATGTCTCAGAGTGAAGTTGACTGGTTCAGTCAAAAACACACGGCTGGACTCTTTATTCATGGAGGCGGAGATTACATGGGAATTGACAGCCAGGGTCCGCCCTCCAGACTTTCGCTCCATGTCCGACTTCACTGTTGCATTTTGGGTGGAGAGGAACTGGCCAAGATTTTTATAAAGCGCAAACACCACCTTCACCTGACCTGTAGATGCAAACCACAGTCACACAATAATGTGTGGAACTGACAAACATCATGACCATCAGGATGTAATAGAGATAAATGTTATATCGTATGCCACTTTAACACGGCATGTTTTAAATGTTTGGTGTTACTGATTGTCCATCACCGCCAGCTCAGATTGCCATTGATCTACTTGAACATCTACATGTCTATTATCTCGCTACCATCATGGTTTTGGAATATCTGTCATGCATACCTGCTGTTAAACATGGCTTTAAACCCGCTTTAAAGTGGAATCAGAATATATCATTTTATCTTTAAGAGACAGACACCAAGGGACCTGGAGAAGTGGCTCGGTGGACTACTGGATTTGGAAGGTCCCTAGGCATGGACCATCCTACTTACTGGCTAAATAACCAGGAAAATACTTTAACATAAAACACTGAAGTGAGATGATTTACCATTACGGCTGTACTGTTTGATTGTAGCTTCAGACAGATGGATAGTGCTGTCGCTGTCATATGAATGGGGGAAATGCAGATCCCCGATCTCCGTTTCCGCATTCAGGACATACACCTCCAGATCTAATACAACCACACAACTGTAAGTAAGATATATTTTTTAACAATATATACATTTCCACATTTATTTCCGTGCGGTCTTACCAACATTAGGTGCGCGTTCACTAAAGCGCCCCTCGTAGAGGTTGTTGGCCAGCAGGAAGGAGCCTTTCTCCATCACGTCCAGCAGCATGGTGGCTGTGTGGGACTGATCAGTCGTGTTCATGTCCTGCCATGAGTCCAATGCTTTCAAGCTCAAAAGATTGTCCACTGTCTGCACCATGGCCTGTACAATCGGAAAAGAAGAAGACTTCCTGTGAGACACAACAATCTTAGTTTTGGATCCATGTGGTCCTTGAGTAGCTTCTCGGTCACATCTGATGTCTCTAATTCTCTGCACATTTTAATTAAATTGAATTAATAGCATTTTTAGGATTGTTTTCTGTAAATCGCTGGTTGACGCAGCCTGGAGGTCTACAGCTTGTATGTTCTATTAGGAATTTGTCTTAGCTGAAAAGATTTTTATATATAGCTATATACTAGCCATATTAAGAATGTTAGACAGAATGACATCATTTTTCTTTAACCACAAAGCTACGGATCTTGTCTCTGCTATAACTGTTGATGTAAAAAAGCTACCTGAATAAACGATCTGCAGGTTCTCTCCCTCTTCTGAAGCTGCAATAGAATGAAAATAAAGGTTTTTAAATGTTGAGCTCTCACAGGCAATATGTGTGGGTCTATACAGTATGTGTGTATGTCTTGAAATATTGTATATACTTTGTTATAGTTGCGAGCAGCCGAGTCCTTGTTGGCGGGCCGTAATGCCTGCAGCTGGAAGTCTAGAATGTCTAGCAGCTGCTCCATCAAACGTGCAGAGGAAGTAATATCACCAGCATACACCTGTCCCTTTGTGTGCTCAGAAAGCACAGAAGCAGTGTGTGCTGCGTTCTCCCCAGTCTTTATCTGGGATCCGTTAACATGTGGACATTTAGTGTGATGAAGAATTGAACTAATCATAATATACTGTATTTAAGAAATGTTAAATGAAATATATAATTTGCTACATTACAAAAACAATTAATATTTATATAGATTTATGTGTGTATGTATAACTGCATAGATTTGAACGTTCCAAGAGATAAGGCAACCTGTGAAACCTGACTGACCTTTTGAGCAATCTGATTGACCCAGGGTGATGTACAATTACTAAGGTCAGGACCTCTAGTGTTCCACACCACCTCATCAGCCAGACAGTGGTAGGAGGCCAAACCTGAAGGGACACAAAAGGAGAAAGAGTCCATATTATCTTAATAAACCTTTCATTTTGGAGCAGAAAAGTTACGTTGGGCTTTCCAACTTCTCATTCTTTCATTACCAGAATTACCCCCTCTAGAAGTGGAGTCACTACATCATGGTGATGCTTAAAAACCTTATCTGCCATCCTTTCAGGCTTGGATGTTTTTTTGTTTACAATCATTCCACCAGTTCAAGGAGATAGGCCAAGACCACATTTGCTACTACTGCTAGTAGCCCTGTATTAAGCTCCTGGGTGTTGTTCAGCATAGATGATCAAAACCACATGTTACTGCTTTACTAGTGTGTGAACCCTGAAACTGCTCTGCAGGTAAAGTGAGGAGTAAAACACTAATGGCGCTTTTCCACTGCATAGTACGGCACAACACGGTTCAGTACAGCTCACTTTTGGGGGGTTTTCCACTGGGAACAGTACCTGGTACCTGGTCCTTTTTTTAGTACCACCTCAGCCGAGGTTCAAAGCGCGGTGAACCGTTACCAAAACGTGACGTGTAAACTCTGCTGGTCACTGATTGGCTGGAGAAAATTATCATTACTGCGTCACTGAACTTGCGACATGAGACACAACAGAACCGCTATATTTAGAACAGCCAGCGAAGGATCGCACGCAACTTTTTGTATTAACCAAAAATTTTCTTTTGCTGCCATCAGCCTCTTTTGAAACAAACTCCTTCGTCTCGCTGTTAAAAACATCCACATGCCGAGAATGAAGAACACCATGCCGTCGATATGCTCCATTGTTGTGTGTTTGTTTGTGGCGCGTTTACGATGATGTCATGGCAGTAGCGGCGCCGCAACTATAACGACACGTGAATAATCCCGCCCACTCTAAAGCGTTACTAAACTGCAGTGGAAGCGCAAACCGAGCCGAACCAAAGTGAGCTGTACTGAACCGTGCTGTGCCGTACTATGCAGTGGAAAAGAGGCATTAGTCCTCCTCTTGCCCAGCAGGACAACTGTTCCTCACTTAAACATCACACCCAGAAACTCATAATTGTGCCAACCCCCTAGACTTCCTTCAGCTGATCTCCTTAAAGCTGAATGTATCTAATGAAGATAATGACCAGAGCCACCTCAGGTGTGGGTTTGTTACTGACACTGCTGCTGCTTCGTAAAATTAAGCAATAGCCAACAGTATCAGCAGCCTATTTCCTGAAGATCTTTCTGCTTGCCTCCTGTACTATTCGACATGGGAGAGGGTAATTATTGTTTCTGATGACGAACTGATGCACCAGATGATAATGTCTCTCTCTCGCCCTGCCTCAACAGACTAAAGTGGTGCTTCAGGGTCAACACTCCTTGCCACTATTACCTAATATTGGTGATTTGCAGCACATGGTTCACATTAATTCTACACTACTCTCTTATCTGCCAAGTTTTTCTCTTGTATCCTGCTTCTTGATGTCTGTCCTAACTTTAGCATTGTACAGATGTTTCCACTGTTCCACAAACAGCCACTCAGTTTTTCCTATTCCCAGATTGTTACTTCTAGTGCCAATTATTCAATTCAATTAAGTTTTATTTGTATAGCGCTTTTAACAATTGACATTGTCTCAAAACAGCTTTACACAATCAAAAGAATTATTTAAGTTTGTATTATGCCCACTACTTAGCAGAACCTTGGCTGTATATATTGTGCCAATTTCCATAAGTTTGTCCAATTAAGACTCGCTTAAAAATGTGTATCATGGACACTTACCGAGTGAGCCTTTTGGGCAGGGTCTTTGCACAATCTCTCCATGTGGTGTTTTGGGCCACTGCACACCACGGCTCACTCGTTCCTCACACATGGGTATGCGGCCTTGAGGCTGGCGTGGTGGGCGCAATGTCACAGGTATGGAGGCTGTGATGGGCCGCCCCCGGTTTTTCGAACCAGCTGGGTTAAATGTCACAGAGAGAGGGGGGCTTGGGCTGAAACCCAAAAATACTGTGGTGGAGACATGGGAAAGTGCGGTGGTGGAGGACAGAAGTGGCGTGGAGAGAGGGTCTGAGAGAAATAGAAAGAGTTTATAGAGTTGTTCAAGCAAGCAAGCACTAATACAATACTGTTAAAGCATTAAAAATGTAAATGTTCTTTTTAGATGCTTTCTACCTGCAGTGGGTTGTGGGGGTCTAAACTCCAGAGGGTAGCGTAGGACATTGTAGTTGTTCCAAACATACAGCTGATTATCTCTGGGGTTGTAGCTGATAGAAGAGATGTGTTGGTACGGGTTGGGAAAAGTGATGCTTACAGGCTCGGCTCTTTCTCTCTGTGTGTCATAGGCATAGAGGATAACATCCCCGCCCGCCTCGCTGTCATCATCCTGGTAGATGGAGCGAACGGCGTAAAGAATGCCACATGCCACAAATGCATTTGATGCCATACGTTTCTCAAAGCCTGTCTGCCAGGTGCCTTCAAAACGCAGTGTGTATGGGTTCACCTGCACAAGACGAGGCACAAACAGGGAGAAAAAACAAACAAATATGACACATAACATATCCAGTCAGAACTGGATGCAAGATTCTTCGGATAAATTAATCACATGTCAAATGAATAAATTCTATGCGTAAAATGTTATGTCCTACAGTAGTTGCTACACTTAGATTAGGGATGGTATATAGTTAACTCTTATTTATTAGGTTTGTGCTGATACAACTTCAATGCCAATGCTGATGTACTGTAAGGTGATCTCGATGGATTAGCTAGCATTGAGTAGCTAGGGCAAAACCTTAGTCTCCTACAAGAACTATTGTTGTTCTGGAAAATGATCATGGTATTGCTGAGATACTGTAATCATGCATGGTCGATCGCATGGAATTGACATTGTTGTGATCCTTGACAGTGAATCTGATGTGCTAGCATAATCTTGTTTGAGTAAGGAAACTATTCCACTGGTATAGGAAGCTTGGCACTCTTCCTGGTACAACCTTTGTAACCTGCTGATGTAACTCGCAGAACATTGCTGGGGAAGCCAAGACAATCTTGCATGTGTATCTTGAGTCTACTACTGGACTTACCAAGGCGGTTAGCATGGACTTGCAGTGCCAACTAGCATGGTCTCGCATGAGAAACTAGTGTGGTCTTATTTATGCTGCTGTTACCATGGGCCAAATAGCATGCTTTTGTAGATGTGGATAGAACTGACCTGCTGATGCCATTAGCATGGTCTTATTAGGCCAACTAGCATGGGATTCCTAATGTCACTAGCATGGGATTCCTAATGTCACTACTATGGGTTTGTTTATGTCAGTAGCGTGGACTTGCTGATATCACTAGAATGGTCTTCCTAGGCCAACTAGCATGAGTTTGCTAATGGCACTAGCAGGGGATAATTAGGTTAGTCTTGCTGGTCTAGCTCGGTCTTACATTTGCGATTAGAATGCTCTTGCTGGTACAACTACTATAGTCTTATGTGGAAAACATTTGATTAGTTGGAATCGTTTTGCTGGGGCAACTTGCTGGGTCTGGTTTGTGCAGCAGTCATACAGTAGTACAGCTCTATTAGCAATGTATAGATCCTGTCTTGGCCTCATCTCTCTTTCTGTCTCTGACCTGGCTGAGGACTATTCGTCCATTGTTCTCCTCTGTGGCGTAGATGACCCACAGGCCATGTTCATCAACAGCAAGGTCAATGTCTGACTTCCCACCCCAGCGGTATGGTGATGTGTCATGGTAGTTGGCGTTGGTAACGATGGCCTCTCCGCTTTTTATGCGGGTCCGCAGATCATACTTGACAATGTTCCGAGTCCGTTCTTTATTGTAGAATACAGCGCCATCGTACACCACGAACCCGGTGCCGTCCACTCGACTCGGCAACCTGAGAACAGCAGACAGCCATGATGCCTCCATTTACTCAACACAACGACAGGGTTCTTTATTTCATATCCTAATGTTTGTAGCCTTCTCCTCCTGTGAGGACACACACTCACTTATAGGTAGTGGTGATGCGGTTTTGTCGGTAGTCACTCCAGGACGCATACTCGTACAGTGTGTCCGTGCGGTACGGAGTCCACGGCATTACATACAGCCTATCAGCAGCCTGCAGGGGATCTTTACACCATGCCCCTGACTGATGTTCCGCCTCCTGCGACAAACTCGCCTCCAAAACCCCAATCAGAGCACCCGGACACACGAAGACTGGGGAGAGAGTGAGATGACAAAAGAAAAAAGAAAAGACAGGATGGGGAAAAAATGAAAAGAAAGATTGTTGAGATTATTAGAATATTTAAGGTGCGGATTATCATAGAGTATACTCTCTCTCTCTCTCTCTCTCTCTGTTTCTCTCTCTCTCTCTGGCTCATACTCACACACACATTCATCTTTCATCACTAGTTGGACGTTGGTGTGTGTTGATGCCTGTTTGCGTGAAGGAGAGAAACATGATTAATGCAGCAGACTTACAGTGTGAGTGAGACTGAGTGCATGTAAGATAGATAGATTGATAGATAGATAGATTGATAGATAGATTTGCTACAAGGTTAGTTGAGGTAGACAAAAAAGGGGGCGGGGCTACATAACAGGAACTTCCTTTGGAGCCAATGAAATGTGGGTTAGTTCACGTCGAGGGACGCTATTGGCTGAGGGAGGTGTCAGTCACTGACTCCCAACTTTGGTTGGTCAACTCAAGGTCTTTCTCTCTCTCTCTCACACACACACACACACAACAGGGTTGAACCACGTCAGGAACACTTCATTCATTACTGATACTACAAAAGAGAAGGAGTTTGTTGGTAAAATGACAGAAATGAAACAACAGGTCTGCCCTGAAGGAAGCAAAGGGATAAACGGATGAACAAACGAGTGGAGGAAAGAAGGATGAAGAAGAGGAGGAGGAGGAAGAAGGTTTCGCTTGGATCTGAGGAGTCCAAATTGCACACAGCAAGCAAATGAAATTAACAGCAGAGAAATGTGTGTGTGTGGGTGTGTGTGTGTGTGCATGGGCTTCTGTGAGTGTAAGTGGGTGCGTGGATGAACAGATAGACAGATATAGATGAAAGAGTGTGTACAAAAGCACGTGAGAGATAAAAAGTGTGTGCGTGTGTGTGTGTTTTTGGCTCGCTGAGAGAAAGAGGGAATGAAGAAGAAAGAGGTTACATCAAACCGGACCACATCACAGGGGCCAAGGATTTGCAGAACGAAGGATAGAGAGAAAAAGAGAAGAAGAATGAGGGAGGGAGGGTGGGGGAGAAACTGCGGCGTTAACACGGTCTTTACCTTTTTGGTCCACTTCTACCCAAGCGTCGGAGATAAAGAGAGAGAAGGAAGGAAGGAAAGAAGGAAGGAGGGACAACAGTTGGCAGAGAAGAAAGAGAAGCAAGAGAGGACGGAGGAGAAAAAAGACAGAAAGAGATTTCAGTTCACACAGCAGCCTTCTGATTTTCTTTCTTTCAAGCTTTAAAGATCAAGTGGAAATTCGTTCAACGTTAGCCATGTTGGGCAGAGCAGAGTGGGCGAGAGAGAGAGAGAGAGAGAGAGAGAAACAGAAAGAGAGAGAAAGAGAATAGAAGAGGGGTTTAAACCAATGGGTATGAAGGGAAGGAAGGAAGGAAGGAAGGAAGGAAGGAAGGAAGAGGGAAGCTACAGACTTCTACTACAAATTTTGCCTTTTTTTATATAAAGGACTGAATTTTTAGGGATTCCTCATCCTGCATCACCCCTGTTCTCTCTCCAGCCCTCCACCCTGCCCCTCCCTCCATCTGTCCATGCATCCATCCATCCATCCTTCCACTCATCCTCCTGCCTGGGGCTGCTGGTACTGTAAGTGCTAGACATGAAGAAAAAACAAAGCTGCTGCTGCTGCTGCTGATGATGATGATGATGATGATCAGCTCCTCAATGAGTGCTTTCAATGATCAGTCTTTCTTGATTCTGATTGGCCCAAAGCTAAAACAGCATCTCTGACCATTCATTTTAATGTTAGCGTTGCTATAGTAACAGCCAGTTCCAAGGGATTTATTCAGTGTTACTTTACGATTCAAAGATCTGGTGGAGTTTTCTGTAAAGAGCTGTTCAATTAAAGGTCCTGTATTTTACTTGAACACACGTCTCAGAGCTCCTCCTCTTCATGCAGTTCAGTGTAACAAGCCCTGGGACGGGTTCTTCTTCTTCTTCTTCTTCTTGTATGAAGTCACATGAGAGGGAAAATCACCAACTAGGTTCTTTAAACCAATAAAATCATGAAAAAAGGATAATTAAAAAAAAGCAGAGATTTTTTTCCCCCTCATGTCCTTTTGTTCTGTGTATAAGAGTGAATGAGGTCAGTGAATTGGGGACCTTTAACATGTGGAAACGGAGTCTCCAGTGTCAGCAATGTGTAACTCTGTAACTCATCATGGCGGATTATTATTATTAACTGTTTATCGTTTAGAAATGTGAAACAAAAAAAAAAGCAGGAAATTACTGAATATAAAAAAATATATATGTAAATGAACTTCATGATTATTAACAGAGTTTATGTTTAATTAGGTCTATATGAAGGAGCGCAAAACAACAACAACAACAACAACAACAACAATGATATGTCAGGGAACCGTTTATTGGTCCACGTCTACTTCAACCTGGATGCTGCGAATGGTCGGATGCTGTGATAGAGCTGTCTCCATGGCAACACATTCTCTTCAACACACACACACACACACACACACACACACACACACATGTGCCAGGAATTGTCATCATGTCACCATCTTTCAGTAAGGCTGATTGGTGAGGACACACACACACACACACACACACACACACACGAGTAAACATTAAGCCACAATCCGCTGAAATAGAGAGAGAATGAAAATGGCGGATGGCTCCTCTGGGTCGTACCGTTCCGCTCTGCACGGGAGAGTGTGGGGGGGGGGGGGGTGAGTGGGGGGGTGGGTGGGGGTCTGAAATCTCAAAAACATGCGCGTTAATGCAGGACATGACCCACTGAACCTGAAAGTGCGGGGGGCGGGGGGTGTATTTATTTATGGATAAAATGTTATTGTACTGCGTGTGAACACTGTAACGAAAGTGAAGAAAGAAAGGAGGAGTAACGACAGCAGCACCGTGTCGGGAATCCACTCCTGGTCCTGGAGGACGGGAAGAAGCTGCATTAGAGGAACATAAAGGAAAAGTTTTAGGTACTCCGGAGCGCCCCCTAGGGAAGGAAAGAATAATAATATACAGACCCAAGTACCCCAACCCGATCACACCCAGTGGAGGAGTGGAGAGAGGGAGAGGGTGGAGCCAGGGCCCGGGGGTGGAGGGAGGGGAGGGAGCGGGGCATCAGGTGATGGAGGGAGAGGTGGAAAAGAGAGAAGAGAGAAGAGATATCAAAAGATAAAAGAAGGAGAGGTAATAATAGGCATGGTGGAAATAATGCGGGAAAAAAACTACTGGGAAAAAAAATAAACAAGGATAAAGAAGAGGAGCAGAATGGAGGAGAGAATAGAGAGAGTAAAAACAAAAGAGGAGAGGCAGCAACAGGCACGGAGGAAAGAAAGAGAAAAAGAGAGAAGGAAAGAAAAAGATAGAGAGCAAAGTCAAAACTATAGATAGAGGAGAGAAAGTCTATTAGAGGAACGTGGAAAGAGAAGGAGAAGCGAGGGATGGATGGAGTACTGGTGGAGAGAAAAGAGAAAGGTTGCTGAAAATGTGTGTCTGTGTGTGTGAGAGTGAGACAGAGAGAGAGAGAGAGAGAGAGAGAGAGAGACAAAGAGAGAGAGAGAGAGAGAGAGAGAGTGATCATGTGACCACACATTGTATACATCTCGGTGTTTGGGGGTCTTTCATGTGACACCATGCAACTGCAATTCTCTGTGTGTGTGTGCATGTGTGTGTGTGTGTGCATGTGTGTGTGTGCATGTGTGTGTGTGTGTATGTATGTGTGTGTGTGTGGGTGTGTGTGCATGTGTATGTGTCTGTGTGTGTGTGTGTGCATGTATGTGTGTGTGTGTGCATGTATGTGTGTGTGTGTGTGTAAATACAAGTGCACGTGTGGGTTTATGGACAGATGTGTGTGTGTGTGTGTGTGTGTGTGTGTGTGTGTGTGTACTTACTGTATGGCACACATTCATACTGGATTTCCAGGTATTTATAAGTTCCGGGGCAGGGGTCAGGAAACACATCCGCTCCGGCAACAACCACACACTGAGTACGGTTATTACACCTGAGAGAGAGACAGAGAGAGAGAGATAAAGAGATAAAGAGATAGAAAGCAACACATTGTGTGAAAGAGAGAGAGATGGAGAGAGATGGAGAGAGAGAGAGATGGATGGAGAGAGATGGCGAGAGATGGATGGATAGAGATGGGGAGATGGACAGATGGATGGATAGAGATGGAGAGATGGATGGAGAGAGATGGAGATGGATGGAGAGATGGAGAGAGAGATGGATGGATAGAGATGGAGAGATGGATGGATAGAGATGGAGAGATGGAGAGATGGATGGATAGAGATGGAGAGATGGAGAGATGGATGGATAGAGATGGAGAGATGGATGGATAGAGATGGAGAGATGGAGAGATGGATGGATAGAGATGGAGAGATGGAGAGAGAGAGATGCAGAGATGGAGCGATGGAGAGAGATGGCGAGAGATGGATGGAGATGGATGGATAGAGATGGAGAGATGGATGGAGAGATGGATGGAGAGATGGAGAGATGGAGAGAGATAGATGGGGAGATGGAGCGATGGAGAGAGATGGCGAGAGATGGATGGAGATGGATGGATAGAGATGGAGAGATGGAGAGATGGATGGATAGATATGGAGAGATGGATGGATAGAGATGGAGAGATGGATGGATAGAGATGGAGAGATGGATGGATAGAGATGGCGAGATGGAGAGAGAGAGAGATGGATGGAGAGAGATGGACAGATGGATGGATAGAGATGGAGAGATGGATGGAGAGAGATGGAGAGATGGATGGAGAGAGATGGAGAGATGGAGATGTATGGAGAGATGGAGAGATGGTTGGATAGAGATGGATGGATAGAGATGGAGAGATGGATGGAGAGATGGAGAGATGGATGGATAGAGATGGAGAGATGGAGAGATGGATGGATAGAGATGGAGAGATGGAGAGATGGATGGATAGAGATGGAGAGATGGAGAGATGGATGGATAGAGATGGAGAGATGGAGAGATGGATGGATAGAGATGGAGAGATGGAGAGATGGATGGATAGAGATGGAGAGATGGAGAGATGGATGGATAGAGATGGAGAGATGGAGAGAGAGAGATGGAGAGATGGAGCGATGGAGAGAGATGGCGAGAGATGGATGGAGATGGATGGATAGAGATGGAGAGATGGATGGAGAGATGGAGAGAGAGAGATGGAGAGATGGAGCGATGGAGAGAGATGGCGAGAGATGGATGGAGATGGAGAGATGGAGAGATGGATGGAGAGATGGAGAGAGATAGATGGAGAGATGGAGCGATGGAGAGAGATGGCGAGAGATGGATGGATATAGATGGAGAGATGGAGAGATGGATGGAGAGAGATGGAGAGATGGAGAGATGGATGGATAGAGATGGAGAGATGGATGGATAGAGATGGAGAGATGGAGAGAGAGAGATGGATGGAAAGAGAGAGAGATGGATGGAGAGAGAGAGAGATGGATGGATAGAGATGGAGAGATGGATGGATAGAGATGGAGAGATGGATGGAGAGATGGAGAGAGATAGATGGAGAGATGGAGCGATGGAGAGAGATGGCGAGAGATGGATGGAGATGGATGGATATAGATGGAGAGATGGAGAGATGGATGGAGAGAGATGGAGAGATGGAGAGATGGATGGATAGAGATGGAGAGATGGATGGATAGAGATGGAGAGATGGAGAGAGAGAGATGGATGGAAAGAGAGAGAGATGGATGGAGAGAGAGAGAGAGATGGATGGATAGAGATGGAGAGATGAATGGATAGAGATGGAGAGATGGAGAGATGGAGAGATGGATGGATAGAGATGGAGAGATGGAGAGAGAGAGAGATGGATGGAGAAAGAGAGAGAGATGGATGGATAGAGATGGAGAGATGGATGGATAGAGATGGAGAGATGGAGAGATGGAGAGATGGATGGATAGAGATGGAGAGATGGAGAGAGAGAGATGGATGGAGAGAGAGAGAGAGATGGATGGATAGGGATGGAGAGAGAGAGAGATGGATGGATAGAGATGGAGAGATGGATGGATAGAGATGGAGAGATGGATGGAGAGATGGAGAGATGGAGAGAGATAGATGGAGAGATGGAGCGATGGAGAGAGATGGCGAGAGATGGATGGATATAGATGGAGAGATGGAGAGATGGATGGAGAGAGATGGAGAGATGGAGAGATGGATGGATAGAGATGGAGAGGTGGATGGATAGAGATGGAGAGATGGAGAGAGAGAGATGGATGGAAAGAGAGAGAGATGGATGGAGAGAGAGAGAGAGATGGATGGATAGAGATGGAGAGATAAATGGATAGAGATGGAGAGATGGAGAGATGGAGAGATGGATGGATAGAGATGGAGAGATGGAGAGAGAGAGAGATGGATGGAGAGAGAGAGAGATGGATGGATAGAGATGGAGAGATGGATGGATAGAGATGGAGAGATGGAGAGATGGAGAGATGGATGGATAGAGATGGAGAGATGGAGAGAGAGAGAGAGATGGATGGAGAGAGAGAGATGGATGGATAGGGATGGAGAGATGGAGAGATGGAGAGATGGAGCTGCCCTCCTGACAGACGGATGATTGAGTTGCGTATTTAATAAAAATGTTACTGGAATAAAAATCACATGTTTTGATGCAGCAGCATTTTCTTCATAAATCAGCTCAGAGTGAGGCGCTGTAGCAGTGTGTGTGTGTGTGTGTGTATGTGTGTGTGTGTGTGCGTGCACGTGTGCTATTACACACTACACACCAGCCCGAGTGTTATAATTGGTAGGACTGGATCACTCTCTCTCTCTCTCTCTCTCTCGCGCTCCTCAATGCTTTGTGCTGGGTGTTTAACAGAAGATGGCGAGCTCTTAGCGCTTTTGTGTGTGTGTGTGTGTGTGTGTGTGTGTGTGTGTGTGTAATGGGAGAGAGCATGCGAGTGGAAATTGATTGCTCTTCTAGGAAGCCTTAGCAGCACAAACAGAGGAGAGACATCGTGGCGCCACAGAGAGAGTGAACACACACACACACACACACACACACACACACACACACACAGTAGGGCTGCAGTAATCGATTATTCAGTGCAGGTATAACAGATTATTTGTCTAATCGGTTTAAAAGTAAGAGCAGGTGATTGGTGTGCTGATTTTTATGACATCATAAAGCATTCTCTATTGAAATACTTAATATGGCGAGCTGACGTTAATGACTCACTCTTGATTCGATTCAATTTGATGTGATTTTTAATCCAATTCAATAGCCCTTGATGTTTATTCCTAGCAGGAACCCTTGCGTTGTAATATGGTTGTAACGACATTGCGATGACCTTCACCATTAGTACTTTGCTGTTTTTCAAAGTTAGAATGACTTTATTGATAAAGTGGCGTCGTGATAACATTAAATGAGCGGCTCAAACACAGCGTTGCAAATACGACCTCGAAACAACGTAACTGTAACCTTCATTCTGAGCTTTTCAACCGATTTCACATCCATCTGCATCAATGCACTCTTAAGTTTCCAACAGGGTTTAAAATTATGATTGGAGATCGGGACGGACACAGCAGCTTCCACGCAGGATGTGTATCTCATGTCATGTAATGTTACCTCTCTATTACATTTTCCTTATAAAATATTACTATGAGTAGATCTTAGATGCTTAGCTTAGCACACTTACTCCTGCTCAAGTCATTTTTTCCAACATTTACAGCATTTGCCAGACGGCCTTAATCAACACACCTGTGATTTTATCTTATAATACATATGTGCAATCGAGGGTTAAAGGTCATGCTCAGGGGCCCAAATCAGACATCTTGGTGGTACTGGGGTTTGAACCTGTGACCTTCTGATCAGTAGTCAAACACCTTAACCACCAAGCTACACCCACACTCATGTTCAGAGCATTTGTTCAATCGCATTCTAACCTTCAGAAACAAGCCAACACCAATGGAATCCCAACATACGTAAATTATTAGACAACCAAGAATTCCTGCTGGAAAGCCCATTGACTTAGGAGCACTAGTGTTTTGTCCCCCAGGGGCACTGGTGGCTCAGTGGTACGTAGGTGTTCCGCCTCCCATGCGGAAGGCCCGGGTTTGATTCCCAGCCAGTGCCCAAACCCCATCCACTGGATGCAGTGCCGGTCCCAAGCCCGGATAAAATGGGAGGGTTGCGTCAGGGAGGACATCCGGCGTAAATACCTGTGTCAAGTTGTAGTGCGGACTGAATATTCCGCTGTGGTCGACCCCTTGCCGAGAGCAGCCAAAAGACTAACAACAACAAAGTGTTTAGTCCCCCAGGGGTCTCTGGGCCTATAGGCAGGGTACAACCTGGACACGGTTCCAATCCATCACAATTACACTATGGGCAATTTGGGAACACCAGCCTAATCTTCATGTCTTTGGACTGTGGAGGACTCCATGCACACAGACCCAAGGAAGGAATCAACCCCTAGATTTTCGAGTGTGAAGAACACAGTGCTAAACACTACGCAACCATCCTGCCGCTGTGAAACTTCTGTTGTTTAAAATGTCATCAATCTTATGAAGCAAAGTTTTCCTTTCTGCACCACACTCCAGTCCAGTACTGACCGCCCATATACTCAAAAGAAGAAGAAGAAGGACTAATCTAATAAAATAAGACTTTAAAAAGTTGTAAATTTGTGGTACATTTTAAAGGAAATAATACATTTAGACTGTTTAACATGCATTCTTGTACGTTTAAAGATTGATTCAATCATGCCACTCTTGATCTGACGTCATGAAAAGCTTTGATTTGTGAAGTCCAGGCGTCTCATTCCTTCCTGGCCTGCTGATCTCTACACCCTATTTTTCACACATATCTAGAAATAAGAAATAAACTTTTAATGAACTTGTCTTGCCTGCCAATATCCATCATCTCACTGTTTTATCTAACACTGTGGTCCAGTCACCTCCCAACACCATATGCTCAAAACTACCACCTGTGCTCCGTCCCACGCTTCCTCTTCCATTTCTTCTAAATGTGACCATGAGATACATAAACTTCCACCTTATATATAGCTCCTGTGGTTGAATACAGTAGATATAAAATTTAAATAGTCCACATTGCTACCCAGGAAAAAGATATCACTGTGAAGACGGAGATATAATATACACATCTAATATTTATCAACAAATCAATATATGGTTTCTCGGAAGAGGATGGCATGGCCTGGTTCAGGTAAGCAAGCAGAACCTACCCTAAGTGAATGTGATTAAACTTCTTAATACTATGTTACATACAACTTTATTATCTCGCAACACTAGTTATGTTCAGTTCTCCTGTCATCCTAAGATCATGAGTTTAACTTCCCTCTTTGACACGTTTTCTGAAGAGTAATTTTGAAGCTGTGGGAGTTCTGGTCATCACCTTCTTGGCAGGAGCTGACTCCACCTAATCTCCAGTTCATCCATAACTGGGCAGGTGGTAGAGTGAAGAAAGCCTGGATATTGGTCCGAACATGCCCACTTCCCTCAGTTACCACAAGCTAACTAAAATAGCTATAATTAGCCAAAATGCTAAAGTGGCTAACATTGTTTAATATGCTAATGTCACTTTGTGTTTGATCCATACCCTACACTCTGTTAAACTCCATTGATTCTGGTTAGCTAAAGTGCGCTAGTGGTTTGACACTTGCAGTGAGTTACATAAAAGTTCACGCCTGTACACTTGTCATGTGAATGGGAAATCTACCAGGCTTTAAACATTTTTGTTGTAAGATTGTAAGATTGGGCATTTAGAACATGAGGCTCTATGGAGCTTGACTAGGCAGCGGTAATTTCAGGATTTAAGGCTTGCAGGGTGGAGCATTTCTGGATCGGACTGGATTGTCTGGTGCATCCTACAGTAGGTGCCAGTGGTCTTGGGCTATTTGCTGGGCCAAGTGCGTGGTGGTCTGTGGTACACTGGGTGTTTTAGTATCTTTCTATTATAGTCAGCAAATTTGTGCTGCATTGGCTTTTCTGTCAGATCAGATTAGACCAGGAGAATTTTGCATCCCAAGAGCATGGGTTAGCCCTAGGTGCCTATGTTTCGGTCATTAGTTTACTGGTATACAGTAGTTGATAATTGATAGCAGGGGTACTCAAATATAAATTTGAAAGTTCCACTTGCCAAATTTCTATTCAGCCCGAGGTCTGGAAAAATTACAGTCCAATTTCAACTACGGAAAAAGTCAAACCCAAATTTTTCGAACAATACCCAAAAATGTCCTTTTTAGTGTTAAAATCTTCTTTGTGCCACCAGTTGTTTGAACCTGGGTATAAAAGGTGTGAGGACCAGGTGGAGGCACTGATGTAAATGTTCATTGGTGATGGAGCTGCGATATGTGTTTTGCTCATAGTTGAAACGGCAGATTCATAGCAGTACGTTGAGGAAAACATTGTGAGAATTTGAAGGGACATTTTGTGCAGGACAGGAACACCTGCTGCAGTAACCATCTGTGTCCAGAAGGTGAGAAGGTGACCACTTTTAATTACTAGATTAAGCACATTGGTTTTCTGCTTCCGACAGGGAGCACGAGTGTATATTTTTCTGTCCACTCACTCTTAAATTCACTGTGTTCAAAATCAGCTTATATCAATGGCCAGCTTTGAGCAGGACATTAAGATATTAAGGACATATTATAATAAACAGAATGAGCAGCTCACCAGTCTGAGTCGTTCGTTCTTTTGAATCTACTGCACCGCATAGCGTCTATGGGAGTCACGTGACAAACGACCGAACAACTCGGGACTTGGAGATTCGTTGAGGACCGTTCAATACATAGCATACGGAGGTTCTGCGATGATTTGCGCATGCGCGCCCAGTAGAAAATGAACGAATAACTCTCGGAGACGACTCGTTCTTCTGAGTCACGTTAAAGATTCATTCAAAAAGGAGGAATCGTTCATGAACGACCCATCACTAGAAGACTCAAAGATATTTCGCGCGGAAACACAGTCGCGCACTTCATTGAGAACTCATTTTGATTATGATTGAATTAGAATGTTTATTTTGGCGTAGGTCCAGATTTAACCGTATTTGTGTCCGGATGCGGACCGGAGTCCGCCTATTGAGTACCCCGGATCTATAGTAATGTGTTAATGGTATTTTAATGGTATTTCCTCCTACATGTCCCCCTTGTTAGAGGGGAAATCTTTCAAGATGGTCTATACTACAAATACCAAAATCCACAGGTTGAAACTGGACCAGATTTCAATATTCATGTAAGATAAGCATTCCCTTAAACTTAACCTATGAGATGTGCTAGAACATGGAACTAATCCATCTTGTTAGTTGTTCATGCTAATCAGTGTAGCATTGTGTAGCTCAGTGGTTATTGGACTACGGTTCGGAAGATCCCAGGTTCAAACCCCACAACCACTGTTGGGCCCTTGAGCAAGGCCCTTAACCCTCAACTGCTCAGATGTATAATGAGATAAAAATGTAAGTCGCTCTGGATGTAAGACGCTTTGGCGTCTGCCAAATAACTAAATGTAAATGTATAGAAGGAGCCCGATCAAGTTCAAACCAGGTATTTGACTTCAGACTCAGGAATAAAGGGTCCTTGTTTTCTTTTGGCTATTATATATTTGTGGATTTGTGGTTCTCACAGTGGTTCTCTCGTCATGCTGGATAAGGGTTATGGAAATCGTAATGCTACAGTGTTATTCATTTGCAGAAGAACCACACATGGTCAGATCAAGTGGTCAGAGGTGCATATAATTTCACCCATATGGTGCATCTCTATAATAAACTAGAATGAACACCACTGACACTAACAAAGGGGACCTGGTCCATTCCAATCCTCGTATATTTATCTATACGCCTGATGCTGAAGAAGGTGGTTCTCTTGGTGGAACAATGACTCATGTTCAGATTCACTCAGTGAATTTATCCGTTCATTTGATAACTCCACTGAAAGACTGAATTTAGACTGATACCATTCTGAATAAAATGGATGGATGTGTTTAATGAAATACATTGTGTAAAATAACAGACCTGTGAGACATGATCTTGAAGGCGTCTGGTTGGTAACACTGCACGTTCTCCATCTGAAACGGATCGGCATCACAAATCTTGTCATCGGTGCGGCCGTAGTTGGCCGTCTCGATCATGATGACATCGCTTCCAGGGCAGCGCAGCTCAATAGGGTAACCTTCACACGCCAGCTCTCTCCTCATCAGACCGAAGGGCATCGCCGCTCTGCTCAGAGCTGATGGAGAAACGTGTGTGTGTGTGTGTGAGGTTAAATCAATTTCTATGAAAAAAGGTATGGAAATATTAATCTGTGTAGGGTTTAGTAAAGTATGAAATCCTATTTCCTGTACTACTCACCTTGTTCTGAGGGTTTGATGTAATATAGTGAAATGGCACACATCCACAATAACCACAGTGACACTGCCATGGTAGTGGGAGGAGATGGGGCGGGGCCAGGAGGAGAAGATGGCCTTAGCAATTCAGTTTCCCTCTCAGTTTAGTCTGGCTGAGGAAAAAAGAGCAGGAGAATATTTTTCTTTCTTTTTGGATGAACTTGCGGGGTGCCAAACTATTTCTGTCTGACATTGTTACTCTTGACATTGTTGTCTCACACACACATGCACACACACATACACACCATTTGGAGGTCTGATCCAGTGCTCTAAACATACTGTATGTCACCTTGAACTGCATTACTCAATTCCAACATTTTAAATTGGAATAAACTTTTTTATTCTTTTAAAAAACATATGCTCTAGTTCACTTAAACTCTGTGCATCACTTCATTTAAGACGAGTTTGGTGAAGTAAGAAACGCAGTGCTCTATGCAGAACTGTACTAATGCCGTTATTAAGCGCTAAAAGAATGAGAGAAAAATGGATTGAATTGATTAGTCTGGCCTCAGCGGGTCAGCGTCTGATCGGGGGTTTCGAACTCGGCTACACTAAACCAGCCAGCGTCATTTTCCTGCCTTGGCCCTGACGGATGTCGGAACGTTAAAGCAAATCATATGCATGAGCATCTTACTGATGGTACTACAGGATGTGAATATGTTCCGTTTGACATCGGCAAAGACAACTGTGTACTGTATGCTGAAGAACAATGCAAAGAAGGTCACAAAGTGCAGTAAAAAAGCCCACAAATCCAGGCATGTAGATGAGTCTGATAAGGTTTTCGGAAAACGTAACAAAAATGGTGATTTACATTCCTGCTAAACAGGTTAGAGGAGGATAATGAGGTCAGTACGTATCCCGCATAGGACAGTGTGTATGATTACTGCAGCAGTCCGTATCTGCAAAATCACGCTTTGATTATTTCCTCAAGATGTTCCCAAAGATCCCTTTGATGTTTTTTGGCATTTACTGTTCTCCAAAGTTATTCTGACCAAATTCTCTACAGTATGGACTAGAGATGTAATGCTTGTGAAATTCTGGACTGATACTAATACAAATGTTTGTTTTTTGTTGTTTATTCCCTTTTGTGCCAGGACAACTGAGAAATCGACACTGTTATAAAGAACTGAACTGTCTGAACATCTTTAAACCCTTGATGTCACTTTCACAAAATCACAGATCCTTTAATACTGTACAGTACATATATCCTTCTTTCACATAACAGATTGTACATAATGTTTTAGTACTTCTTTTTATGCACCTATACAGCTATGCACTCAAAAAAGGAGGAATTTGTCATAGACCAACAAAAGGATAAATGCAATTAAATATTGAAAATGTAAAATCTTTAGAAATATTATATAAAAACGTCTTGCTCGTAGAACCTTCTATTGAAATGTAACTATAACATGTAAAAACTGTATATTGTTGATCTTTGGCCGAGACAGTGAAATACTTCATTTACATTTAGGCATTTGGCAGACGGTCTTATCCAGAGCGACTTACATTTTTATCTCATTACACATCTGAGCAGTTGAGGGTTAAGGGCCTTGCTCAAGGGCCCAACAGTGGCAACTTGGTGGTTGTTGGGTTTGAACCTGGGATCTTCTGAACTGTAGTCCAATGCCTTAACCACTGAGCTACTCCTGGCCCGTAACATGGCTCAAGTCGTTTTGATTATAACAAGTCGTATTATAGCACCAATTATTGTATATTTCCCAAAAACTGGTGCTGGAATGGATTGGACTCTACTGTTGTTGGAATTAGGCATCATCAGTGAATGCCATCTTACTCGCCAACAGAATGATGCCAGTCAACAAGGCAAACATTGGCCAAGACTGATATGCACCTAGCTGATGAATTGGTGCATCACTTGGAATAAAGTGTGCTTTAAAAGCCATTACAGAACTATTGCTTAGTTGTTGTTGTTCTTTCAGGGGTCACCACAGGAGATCATATTTTTTGGCACATTATTATCTAATTTGGCACAGGTCTTATGCCGGGTAACCTTCCTGACACAGGTGGACCATTGGTTGGGAGGTGAAGCCAGGCATTCCCATGGCAGGAGAGAAACCTACCACTGACCCTGGCCGCTTTGTCTTCTACTGGTTTGTCTGGTAGCACTATAATCTATGTACATCTCAGAACTGAATGCAGCCTCCATGTTTTGTTAATGTGTATGTGAAGGAGCTTCACCTGCAGCTCTGGAGGCCTGGTATACAGCACAGCACAGTTCAGGTGATTCTTCTGCTCAAACATAGCAAACTACCCTGTTGAGGTTCCGTGGTCGTGTTCAGATGTTGGTGAATTATAAACTGTGCTGGATACTGGACCCTCCAGGAGTGGAGTTGACAAACCCTGGTGTAAATAAGAGCATGAATTCTCAAATCAATGTGTCTGTGCTCGTCTGTACGGCTATTCATCTGTCGACTCGTCACTGTCCTGCTCAATCCCTTTGACATGTAAATGTTAACACTGAGCTAGGGGAAAGGGAATGTTAGGCATCCTGCTAATGGACGTGCCGCAAATTTCAAAGCAATGAAATAGCAGTTGAGTGTACGCATGATTCAGCCTTGAAGCCCGTTTTTCACTTGGCCTTATTAAGAAAGTTATTTTAAAGAAAATGAGTTAAGTGAATTCTGGAGTATTCATGAAGCCTTTAAATGGACTACTGGCATTAGCAAGTGGAAAAGTTCGACAATTTAAAGGAGCCAAGGAGAGTTAATATAGCAACGCTAATATCAGAAAATCAGACGTCAGTGCACTCAACTTGTCTGCAAGGATAATTTATTTTAACTTCGTCTTTGATTCACACGAGTAGAAACTTGTCTTTTTATCTAAATGATGGACAGACATCCACTATCACCGTCTCTAAAGTCATTACACACATTAGGGACAAAATTCTCTTCAATGTGAACTTGTTCAAACACTTATATCACAAAAGTATTCCTTCAAACTAGGAACACATTTGGCCATCACCATTTCCAACTCTGGTGTATTCCGGAATGTTTCTCTGGTTATTATCATTACTGCTGAGAATTACTAACCCGAGGATTTATCTTACAATCTGCGCTACCAGATATCGAGACCTCCTGTACTGTACGTTAGTCGGACAGTGTGGATAAAATCACTTAAAAACACTTAAACAGGCTACAGATTTAAATTAGCAGCGTGACACTAACAATCGAAACAGAGCCACACTTCAGCTTTGGTGTTTATATGGTTATAATATTTAACATTATGTCGGCTTTTATCGTTCTGTTCTACTTTTCTCGTACAGTACAAAGTTTAAACGCTTTGTTACTCATCTCTGTTCTAGTGGACAAGTTTCGCATGCGGTATATCAGGTTTTTATGTGATTCGCGTTCCGGCTACTTTCAGGTTGTCCTGCGCTGCTGGTTTCCTTCCCTTCCTTATGATTAGTCTGAGGAGGCATTAAGCAATCTTGTGTGCACAGCTGTCTGCAGATGATTAGTTGTACGTCCACATTATTACATCAATTGTACTGAGATGGATGTTTAAGCTCTCTGTGAATGCTCTGTAGATTTTTCCATTCAAGTGTTATTTGTTTCCGAGAACTTCCTTCACCTTCACCATGACTGGTACCTGGTCCATGCAAGCTTATGAAGCAGGGCCAGTGGTGCCTCAAACATCAAGATTTGGTCTTCAAGCCCCAGCATGGTCAAGCTGCCACTGTTGAACTCTTGGACAAAACCCGTAACCATATACAGTATACACTATACTCCAGATATAAACAGCCCCTAACTCTATCTGATTTTGAGATTGATACAGTATCTATGTGAGTTAATGGATGAGAATGTCAGCTTTTATATAGAACATGACATCTTTGCTAGAAGTCCACCCAGGAATTAGAGTGGACACATTTCACAATATTTCTGGAGACGTCTAAATTCATTCTGCTGCAGGATCGTGAGTTCCATCATCAATGACGATCAGTAAGAATGTTCCAGAAGCAGCCATGCAATGACCACGACATGACACTACTGTACCTCCGTTGTCAGCCTGAATGTTCTGGATTATTAGCAGATCCTTTCCTTCTCCACACTTTGGCCTTTCCATCACTCTGGTAGAGATCATCTCGGTTCCAGAACGTTTCTGACTCGTCTCTGCATTTCTTTTTGAATTCCTGTCTGACCTTCTGATACTTCAGATGAGATGAGATGTTTACATCTTGCTGTATGATCGCTATATTTCTGCTTCTTTTCAATAGTGGACTGCGAGACCTTCACTGCTGCCTTGTGGAGGTGGTTGGTGATGTAACTGACTGTTGTTTTCAGGGTCTTTCTTTACAGCCCTCACAATGATTCTGTTAATCGATTGCAGCTGTGTTCCTTGCTCGACTTGTTCCACATCTGGTTAGTATTATACAAGAATCCTTTCTTTTTTGCAGGACACCCCAGTTTGATTATTGGTTTTGTCCTGTACTTGAATAAGGCATCTGATTGATTTTCATGTAGATGTAAATATGAGGAACTGAAAGCTGAAGTGCTCAGTGTAAAGCAAAAACATACAAGGTGAGCTGACTGTCCCTATATTTTAGGATGGAACTTCCAAAGACTATAAGTGTGTTAACTGAGGTAGAAAATATATTAAAGAACAAGAAAAGAAAGTGTCCAAATACTTGTTTCTTCTGATTGTAACTGGTCATTTTATATACGATTGTAAGATTCTTTTGGAAAAAGAAGATCCAACACAAATCTACACATTCTGAGAAATCATAGAGACCTCCTTTAGAACGTAACGTCTCCAACACTGGCCGTGATACAGCTCCTCCAAGAGCAGACAGGGTTCAGGGCCTTGCTCTAGCGCCCAGCAACGTGGTGGAGGTGGGGCTTGAACCCCTGTCCTTCTGATCAGTAACCCAGAGCTTTAAAACACTGAGCTGCCATTGCTCTAACATCAACATTCCCATCAGGTTGTCAAAATAATGTGAAAGTGTTCATTTGGCAACGTTACAGGAATTATGACACAGTTGGTGTTGGGTTGCTTTTGAAAGTTACTTTGATGAAATGATGTTTTTTTTACACCAGTACTTAATATGTCTCCATAACAACAAGATTCTAAGCATTTATCCTTGAAATGTTCATACTGCTGATGGTTCAGCTTTTTGCCCCAGCGACTGCAGTACTGTGCAAAAGTCCTTAGCGCATGCAAATGACTGCTGTAGAGGAAGGAAGTCTACAAAAAAAGTCTACTTTAAAAAAAAGTCTAAAAAGCAGTAAACAGTAATTAATGAAACACAGTCAATAACTAGTGTGACGAGCCTTTCACTCCAGCCAAGTGTGAACCAGTCCCCTTAAAATATAGTGTCGGGTACAGCGTGTGCACTTTTATAAGGAAATGAACGGCTTAGTTTCACATCCTGCAGAACCGGCTCATACAGTAGTCCTTCTGATGACTTTGTCACACCTGCTTCGTTTTTTTCATTCAGCAAAACCCAGCAGCTTTCTTTTTTTTGGCTGAAAAGTGATTTTTTTTTTTACATAATATGCTGCTTTCTTTTCTGGTCTATGGATATTTCCCTGTAAGATTAAACATTTAGGCTGGAATATATATTAGTACTACTGTATATAGTGCTGAACCAAAATGGAACCTGAACTCGAACCCTGGACCCTGGTCACAACAGTGAGACCGCTCAGTGAGAAGGCTTGTAAATGCTCATATTCTATGTACAGTGGGGGAAATAAGTATTTGATCCCCTACAGATTTTCTATGAAAAGAAACGAAGGGTCTATAATTGTTATCATAGGTTTATGGTAAAGGATTGAGACAGAATATCAAGCAAAAATCCAGAAAAAGCACACGATACAAATGTTATGAATTAAGTTGCATTTCAATGAGGGAAATAAGTATTTGATCCCCAAGCAAAACATGACTTAGTACTTGGTAGAGAAACCCTCTCTGTTGTATTTTGCGTGGGCAACATCGCAACCTGGCGGCGCGGTGGTGTAGAGGTTAGCACTGTCGCCTTGCACCTCCAGGGTCTGGGTTCGATTCCCCGGCCAGGCTCGATTCCCGTCTCTGTGTGCATGGAGTTTGCATGTTCTCCCCGTGCTTGGTGGGTTTCCTCCGGGTACTCCAGTTTCCTCCCACAGTCCAAAGATATGCAGGTTAGGCTAATTGGCGTTCCTAAATTGCCCGTAGTGTGTGATTGGGTGTGTGAGTGTGAGTATGTGTGTGTGCCCTGCGATGGATTGGCACCCTGTCCAGGGTGTACCCCGCCTAGTGCCCGAAGTCTCCTGGGATAGGCTCCAGGTCCCCCGCGACCCTGAACACAGGATTAAGCGGTATAGAAGATGAATGAATGAACATCGCAACCTGATTATTACAATCGTACTCAACGTTAGGGTTCCTGCTGGTTGCTCTCAGAATCAATCACTGCTTTGTCTCACATTGTATAGCTTGCCGATCAACTCTGAGGGAAAAATTGCACCACTTGCCATTAATAGTACAGGACTGTACCCTGGAGACCTTCTTCATCATC
>CM060124.1:2702724-2725224 GCA_030522415.1 Channallabes apus
CAGAGTCTGTCATCACTACAGTAAAAACAAGAACTATAATCTGATTAGCAAGGCTTCTTTTCTTTAATGCGTGCAGAGTTGCACCTTGCAAAAGAAGTGCTGAAAGGTTTGATAATTAATTTTAGTACACCACTGACACATTGGCTGAATATATGTAGATATGTAGAAGAGGAGGAAGCTAATGATGATGATGAACAAGTGCACTTTCCTGACCACAAATAAGCCCCTCAAGTTCAAATTTCACTTCAAAATGGGTTCATCCCCTCGGCAGCGTTCCCGTTCAATGACAGCTCAATAAGTTTGTTGAACTAAAGAAGTCACTGAACTGCTGGACGTTAACCTTCCAGGAATGAAAAGAGTAATGACCGCACTTTCACTAATCCTGACTCAATCATATTACTGCTATTACTGATATTGCATAGTGTATCATGCACCCCGGATGTTATGTTCTGCACTAGCAGCTGTCAGGTTGTGAGATCTGGTCCCAGGACTGACACAAGAACAGACCCCTACTGTAAGTGTGGGATCCGGAAAAGATGTTTCTGAATTGGTCAGTGGTTGTTTCAGAATCCAAGGACTTAAATACAAATACAAAGCACACAAAGGGCTGCACTGTAGGTTCCCTCAGGGTTTTCACTTCCTTTCTAAATGAAATTAGCAAATATCTATTTGAAATATTTTCCATTAGACAGATCTTTCCTTATCTTCAACTGGGTATGTTGGCTACTGGAACTCTTTTAGGCTACCTTGGAACCTAGATGTTCCTAGATGTTCACTAAAGATGTTCAACTTTAAGACCCTTTCATATTGTACATGGAGGAGTTTTGATAAATCTCGTAGAGAGTGAGGAAATGATCGTTCCATGACCTAGAAGAGTTGGACATACTGTAGGGCTTTGAGGAGACTTTTGATGAGGACCAGGAGTTCTCGATTAGCGTGTGGTGAGATGGAGAGATGTAGAAGGATGTTATAGGGATAACCATCTCGTGGTTTTGCGAAAGACAAGAGCGCACATACAGGAACGAGGGAAGGCAAGACGTGCTTGACGAGAGGTCCACGACTAGAAGTAGAGCTTGGCAAGAACGTCAGAAGAAAACAGCCATAGTGCTGCAGAGGGTTTCTTCCCTCTTCCTCCATCCACAACAACACAGAGAACCAGGAGACCCCTGCGGCTCTGTGGAATGAGGAGTGAGTCCACCAGTGCCAGGAGAGCAATATAAAAGAAATGTATAGATTGTTTCTCGTGAATCGTCTACAGAAGGTACTGACATGTCGAATATTCAATTCAATTCAATTCAATTTTATTTATATAGCGCTTTTAACAATGGTCATTGTCTCAAAGCAGCTTCACAAAAATTAAAGAAATTTAACAACAACAAAAAAAAAAAGAAATTATATATAGAATAATTATATATAAAATAATAAATAAATAAATAAAATTATAATAGAAAATAAATAAATAAAAACAAATAATAATAATAATTATAGAAAAGAAAATAATTGGAAGTGTGGATGTGTGAGAAAAATGTGCAGATAATAATAATGAGACGAATGAATGAAATTTCTCTGATGAGCAAGCCAAGGGTGACGGCGACGGTGGCAAGGAAAAACTCCCTGAGATGGCATTAGGAAGAAACCTTGAGAGGAACCAGACTCAACAGGGAACCCATCCTCATTTGGGTGATAACAGATAGAAATGATATAACATCTTGTGTGTTGTGCAGGTGAAAATTCAATATGACAGAAATTATTTAAATTGACATGAAGACCAGTTCAGCATAGGGACGAGTCAGTAGGTGCAGAGGGCAGATGAGGTCTGGATCACTGGAAGCACAGGAGCAGCATGTGTAGCTCCAACCATCATAAAGCTGAATCCAGTTGGAGCAGGTCCTTCTCAGGATGCCTCAGGAACCTCGCAGGGTCGGCCTTTGTCTAATGAAGCTGGCAAAATCTCCCGATGCCTCGGGATGGGTAGAGAAATACAGAACAATTCCGTAGCTATTTGCCAAGATCCCTGCGAGAGCCCAGGAGATCCAGGAAACCTCCTCAACACGTCCTCAACACGTCCTCGACAGATGGAGCTTGTAACTTCTAGCGAGGTAAAAATGTTCCTGAGGTAGGGCCAGGCATGCTCATCCTCAAATTCCACCCTCAGCAGTACACGGATACACAAATAGATATGATTCCTACATTAGAATCCTAAACTAAACTTAGATGCTGAACTAAAATGATTCACGCCACACTGAGCCTGTATACAGGATATACTGTGTCCTTATAGTATAGTAGCATGAGTACAGGAAGTTCAGTGACTCATACTGTTGACTGTATAGTCCACATCTGCTCTAACGTAACAGGTTATGACTGACTAGCGCCACCTACCAGGCAGATGTGCTCATCTGAAGTCAGGTTTAGACCAGGTTTCCTGTTAATACTTTGTAAATATACAAGTCGTCATGGCCCTAAAGCCTGTTTATTAAAGCTGATTAGTATTTTAACCTGATATGAAATGATTTTTAAATTTTGTCAAAATGTCCCGAGGCAGCGCAAGAGAATAAACAAACAAACTAAAATAAATACACAAACCAGCTCAGGCTGTACAATTAGATGTTGTGACCCGATGGGACGCTGGATAAAAAGAACTGAACTGCTGGAATGCAAACCAGACGATGGGCGATGGGTAATCATCTCTCTCTCTCTCTCTCTCTCTCTCTCTCTCTCTCTCTCTCACACACACATACACACACACACACACACAGACACACAAAACAACAACACCGAATGGCAGTTGTGGGAGAGTAATTGCTATGATTAAACCCCCTGTTGATTTCATTCCTCCCTCCTCGATTCACGCTCTGTGGTACAGGCACAAACAAACACACCATACTCATCAATGCTACACACACACACACACACACACACTATCTTTTCGGTTCCGTAACTTTCAGAATAATAGATGAATTTAAAGTGTCCTCACAAAAAGACTTAAACCAAGTACAGAAGGAAACGAACACTTTGTTCAGCTGATTTACACCACACACACACACACACACACACACACACAAGGACACACTGTGTGCCAGAACTAACAAACCATAACATGGTACACATACCTAACCAGTCTTCTGATACGCTACAATCCACCACGCGCCTTAAGATCACAAAGCTCCGGACTTCTGGTAGTTCCCAGAATTTCAAAATCTACAAAAGGGTTTTTTCATATTTAGCTCCAAAGCTTTGGAATAGCCTTCCAGACAGTGTTCGGGGAGCAGACACGGTTTCTCAGTTCAAAAGTAGACTCAAGACGCATCTTTTTAATCTGGCATACACATAACTCATCCCATAATCTCATACTCCAGTACACCTATACCGAATGGCAACTACGCTAATTCTCCCCATCTGTTCTGTATTTCTCTACCCATCCCGAGGCATCGGGAGATTTTGCCAGCTTCAGTAGACAAAGGCCGACCCTGCGAGGTTCCTGAGGCATCCAGAGAAGGATCAGCTCCTGGATTCAGCTTTATGATGGTTGGAGCTACACATGCTGCTCCTGTGCTTCCAGTGATCCAGACCTCATCTGCCCTCTGCACCTACTGACTCGTCCCTATGCTGAACTGGTCTTCATGTCAATTTAAATAATTTCTGTCATATTGAATTTTCACCTGCACAACACACAAGATGTTATATCATTTCTATCTGTTATCGCCCAAATGAGGATGGGTTCCCTGTTGAGTCTGGTTCCTCTCAAGGTTTCTTCCTAATGCCATCTCAGGGAGTTTTTCCTTGCCACCGTCGCCGTCACCCTTGGCTTGCTCATCAGAGAAATTTCATTCATTCGTCTCATTATTATTATTATCTGCACATTTTTCTCACACATACACACTTCCAATTATTTTCTTTTCTACAATTATTATTATTATTATTTTTTTTTTTATTTCATTTTTTTTTTTTTTTTTATTTATTTATTTATTTTTTTGCTAAATTTATTTCATCTTTGTGAAGCTGCTTTGAGACAATGACCATTGTTAAAAGCGCTATATAAATAAAATTGAATTGAATTGAATTGAATATTTTCTGATAATAAAAAGATCTTGTGCAAAATCAACCAAACTACTGAACAGCATGTGTCCCTCCGTCTGTGTCTCTGTCTGTCTGTCTGTAGATGTCTTTGTGTGTCTGTCTGTCTGTCTCTCTGTCAGGGTTTCAGTTTGTCTGTGTCTCTATTGGTCTGTCTGTCTCTCTGTTTCTGTTTCAGTCTGTCTGTATTTCTGTCTGCCTGATTGTGTCCTTCTCCATCTCTCTCTCTGTTTTGGTCAATCTGTGTCTCTGACTGACTGTCTCTTTGTCTGTGTTTCTGTTGTTCTCTTTGTTTCTGTCTGTCTGTAGAGTTTCTATGTCTGTCTGTATGTCTGTCTCGCTGTCTGCCTGCCTGTATGGGTCTCTGTCTGTCTGTCTGTCTGTCTGTATGTCTGTGTTTCGTTTTGTATGGGTCTTTATCTGCCTGCCTGTGTCTGTTTGTCGCTCTGTCTGTGTCTCTGTCTGTCTGTCTGTCTTTCTGTGATTTTGTCTGACTGTCTCCATTTCTGTGTCTTTGTTTGTCTCCCTGTCTGGGTCTCTGTCTGTCTAGAAATCTGTCTCTCTGCCTGTCTGTATGACTGTCTGTCTATGTATTGTTCTCTTTCTCTGTCTGCATTTCTGTTGACTGGTTGATATCTATCTATCTATCTATCTATCTATCTATCTATCTATCTATCTATCTATCTATCTGTCTGTCTGTCTGTCTGTCTGTCTGTCGGTCTATCTATCAGTCTGTCTGTCTATCTATCTATCTATCTATCTATCTATCTATCTATCTATCTATCTGTCTGCCTGTCTGTCTGCCTGCCTGTCTGTCTGCCTGCCTGCCTGTCTGTCTGTCTGCCTATCTGTCTACCTGCATGTCTGCCTGTCTGCCTGTCTGGTTGTCCGTCTGTCTGCCTGTCTGTCTGTCTGCCTGTCTGGTTGTCGGTCTGTCTGCCTGTCTGTCTGCCTGCCTGCCTGTCTGTCTGTCTGCCTGCCTGTCTGTCTGTCTGTCTGTCTGCCTGTCTGTCTGTCTGTCTGTCTGCCTATCTGTCTACCTGCATGTCTGCCTGTCTGGTTGTCCGTCTGTCTGTCTGTCTGTCTGTCTGCCTGTCTGATTGTCGGTCTGTCTGCCTGTCTGTCTGCCTATCTGCCTGCCTGTCTGTCTGCCTGTCTGTCTGTCTGCCTGCCTGTCTGTCTGTCTGCCTATCTGTCTGCCTGTCTGCCTGCCTGTCTTCCTATCTGTCTGCCTGTCTGCCTATCTGTCTGCCTATCTGTCTGCCTGTCTGCCTATCTGTCTGCCTGTCTGTCTGCCTATCTGTCTGCCTGTCTGTCTGCCTGTCTGTCTGCCTCATGGGCTCTCCACATGTGCACATGTATGTATTGATCTGTCTGTGTGTTCCAGCTGTTGATATCATTATATAGTAATTACCACTCTATGCCTGAACATAACACTCTGTGTGTGTGTGTGTGTGTGTGTGACACACTACCCTGCTGACCACCTGTCAATCATCAGCTAATTACACACACTATGATGGCAGTGTGGCTGATAAACCGGCAGTTAAATGATCTGAATGGAGCGGCGCTTCTCTTCCTCTCTCTCTCTCTCTCTCTCTCTCTATCCATTTACACCATTAGTGTCTTAATTATCCCAATCATTTCTATTTTGCTTCTTCTATCTGTCCATTTCTCTCCATCTCCGTCCCTGACTCATAATGTTAATCGTTTATTCCGTCTCTCTCTCTCCTCCATCTCTCCTTCTATTTCTCTCACTTCACACCTCTGCCTCTACCAGTCTTCTCTCTCCATCCTTCATCTCACTCTCTCTCTCTCTGTCTCGCTCTCTCGCTGTTTCAGTCTGTCTCTCCATCATTCTCTCTTTATCTCCAGTTATAACATTAGTGTCTTATTTATGCCAATCGTTTCATCTCTATTTAACTTCTTCATTTCTGGTCTCCATATGAACTTTTCCACATCTCCTGTTATACTGAACTTCCAGCCTCCTGACACACAGTATGAGATCAGATCAATCCCTGCTATCCGTTATCACCCAGATGAGGATGGGTTCCCTGCTCAGTCCGGTTCCTCTCAACGTTCCTTCCTGTTACCATCTCAGGGAGGTTTTACCCTCAGCACCGTCACACTCGACTCGTTAAACAGAGACGATCTGAACATTACCATTTATACACATTTTTTCATGTTTCATATAAATCTCCATAACTTTTTAAAAATTCTTTTGATTCTGTCAGTCTAGTTAGCGATAATGACGTTTGTTAAACGCGCTGTACAAATAAAATTGATGTGTATTCTATTTTGCTTCTGTCCCTTTCTCTCCGTCTCCGTCCCTGACTCATAATGTTCATCGTTTATTCCGTCTCTCTCTCTCTCCTCCATCTCTCCTTCTATTTCTCCCACTTCACACCTCTCTCTCTATCAGTCTCTCCCTCCCTCCATCCTCCATCTTTCTTCATCTTTCCTTCTGTCAATACATTGTGCATGAGTGTGTGTGTGTGTGTGTGTGTGTGTGTGTGAGTGCTGTTCCTACCTTTCTCCTGTATCCTCCCTCTTCTGGCTTTAGCATCAGTCCTCCATTATCCTCCTCCTTCTCTTTTCCCTCCTCTTCTCTTCAGTCCTTCTTCTCTCCTCTTCTTGGGGCTCGAGCGCATAAACATTAAAGTTTAATAAGCCGCCATCTTCCTGGAGTGCGCACGCTGGGCATGGGGGGTAAAATCCCCACCTTATGGCATCCGGGGGTGGTGGTGTGTGTGTGTGTGTGGGGGGGGGGGTGTTGGGTAGTCAAGAGGGGGGCAAATATTTATATTCCAAAATCTATCTATCCATATATATGTGTGTGTGTGTGTGTGTGTGTGTGTGTGTAAATAGGGATGTCTATATACAGATAGATAGATGGATGCAAACTGCCTTAGAAATAAAGACAATAATAAAATCCAGACTCTTTAGTCGGCCATTTTATAGACGCCAAAAAAACCCATCCAGATGCGCACACACACACACACGCACGCAGGCACGCACGCACCCAGCCAGCGCCAGATGTGTCTCCAGAGTCACCAGATGTGTCTAAGGAATGTAAATAAAAGTCCTTAACAAAAACACACACACAGCTAATGATAAGGGGATAGATGATGCGCCAGAACAGAGAGAGAGAGAGTGTGTGTGTGTGTGTGTGTGTGTGTGTGGGGAGAGAGAAAAAACAAATCCTTATAAAAACAGCAGGGGGGGGGGGTAATGGGGGGGGGGGGGGTGTGAGAAGAGAAAAGGACAGAAAGGATGAGGTTAAGGAGAGACAGGAGTCAGATTGTGGTGGTGGACAGAGACAGGGCTGCTGCTGAGGATGAGGAGGATGAGGAGAGAGAGCGCATGGCGCATTGGAGTCTCCTACACCAGCATCACACACACTCACACTCACACACACACTCTCTCCCTGTCACACACACACACTCCTGCATGCAGCACAAGCCTGAATAAACATCAAGGTTAAAACCCTCAGAGCGCACAGGCAGGATGATGAGGATGAGGATGATGATGAAGATTATTATTATTATTATGGTCTATAAATAAGACTTCTGAGCTTTACTGAGAGAGATCTGAATAATCCGCCCAGGTCAGTCAGTCAGTCAGTGGACACACACACACACACACACACACACACACACACACACACACACACACTCGGCTTTGATCCTCAATCCAGAAGAACAAATATAAAAATCCGCCGCTTTTATCTTCAGCATCATCGCAGTGGAAACACACACACACACGCGCGCGCGCGGCGCCTCGGGGGGTCAGGATGAGGATGAGGATGAGGATGAGGTCCAAATTCACATGTTAGTCCGTGAGATCGTGTCCGTGTCCGTGTCCGTGGTTCCGGCATCGAGGTTCCTGCGCTGCGCTGCGCTGCTGTCTGTCCGCGCGCCGGGGATGCTCACGGGTTGCCAGATTGAACAGGGATGCGTTTTAGTTAATTTTTTCTCGCTGGGTTGCCAGATTGCCTGACTTTCTCCATATTTCATTTTTATTTTTTTGCAGTGGTGTGTCTCTCTATCTAACACACACACACTGAATTCAGTATCCTCAATTATAATTATTTATATTTGAAATAATTCAGAATATATTATATTATATTATATTATATTATATTATATTATATTATATTATGACAGCATGGTGGCGTGGTGGTCAGCACTGTCATCTCGCACCTCCAGGCCCCGGGTTCGTTTGTATGTTCTCCTCATACTTGGTGGGTTCCCTCCAGGTTCTTCGGTTTCCTCCCACCTTTCAAAGACATGCAAATTAAGCTAATTGGTGTTCCCAAATTTCCTGTAGTGTGAATGATGGTGTGTGTGTACCCAGTGATGGATTGGCACCTTGTCCAGGGTGCCACGTTGGACCCTAATGGCGCTTCCACTGCATAGTACCGCACGACACGGTTCAGTTCAGCTCACTTTTGGGGGGTTTTCCACTGGGAACAGTACCTGGTACCTGGTTCTTTTTTAGTACCACCTCAGCCGAGGTTCCAGGAACACCATGCCGTCGATATGCTCCATTGTTGTGTGTTTGTTTGTGGTGTGTTTACAATGATGTCACGGCAGTAGAGGCGCCGAAACTATAACGACACGTGAATAATCCCGCCCACTCTAAAGCGTTACTACACTGCAGTGGAAGCGCAAACCGAGCCGAACCGAGCCGAACCAAAGTGAGCTGTACTGAACCGTGCTGTGCCGTACTATGCAGTGGAAAAGAGGCATAAGTCTCCTGGGATAGACTCCGCCCCCCATGACCCTGTATACAGAATAAAGCAGTATAGATGATGATGACAATGCTATATTATATTATATTATATTATATTATATTATATTATATTATATTATATTATATTATATTATATTATATTATATTATATTATATTATACCGGATTTGACTGTAGACATGGGATATTGCACATGGGTCTATAAAATATTTCTCTCTATGCACTTGCTCAATATTTGCTCTTTGTCCTTTATTATGAGCAATATCATCAGGTCAAGCCTGCAGTCTTTTTGCAGCTCTGTAAGAAGACCTTAGGGGGTGCCAATATTTTCGTAAAGGTTTTATTTTTTTCAAATTGGTACAGGGTTGCCAGATGTCTTGGAGTTCTCCATTTTTTGCATCTCTCTCTCTCTCTCTCTCTCTCTCTCTCACACACACACACACACACACACACACACACACACACACACACACACACACACACACACATCAAGGCAGAAATCACTTATAATTAGTCTATTATTTGACATAAAGAAAAAAAATCTGCTCACATCTTGAGATTTCATATTGTCTCATATTATATGATATTGTATTACTTTGTTACACATTTGAATGCACACAGAGAAGTTGCAGATGGGTGTATAAACTATTCCTCCATGCACTTTTATTATTATGCTCATTTATTATCTGCCTTTTGTCCTTTATTATGAACAATATCATTAGTTCAAGGCTACAGTTTATTTGCAGCTCTTTTTTAACCTGCAAGGAGACCTTAGGAGGTGCCAATATTTTTGCATACCCAAACCAGAAATTTCCCATTATAAAAATCTAATGTAAATAAGGACGGCCAGGCTAAAGTCATCTTTTACAAACTAATGTATGTGATATGGTTCCAGGAAGGGTTGAAAAAATCCAAAATCTGGCAACACTGTTATCATGTCTTCCTCTTCTGCTTCCTCCTCCTCCTCTTCCTCCTTCTCCTCTTGTTCCTCTCTCTCATTCTGAATGAATCCGGTACCTGCCAACCTGTTTTCCCAGAATGCACTTCTTTCTTCTGTTCCTCCTGGATTCTCCACATCCAACCTTTTTTTTTTTTTTTTTCATGGAGTCCATTGTTGCTTGTTTGCATGGGGTGACCTGTTATTAAAATCCATCTCTGGGAGTCTTGCCATGGAAATCTGCTTGCTCGATGTCAGCTGCCAGCTCTGGGGAGTTTTGCATGTTAAAAAATGCATTTACATGCAGACGAGGACGGTGCAGGAGAGCACAGTGTCTCTGGTACCTGCGTAAGAGGTACAACAGTCATGCAAGGGTTTTTTTTTTTTTTTCTTCTTCCAAAACAAACATAACTGACACACCTACCTATGCTAGAGTACAGTTACAGACTAACTGGGCATATTTTTCCAGTTGCATGATTGATCCTTTTACCAGGGGTAGTTCATAATTCCTCAGGAGTGACTTTGTGTTCTAGTCAGTGATTGTATACATATGTGGGTGGGAATGATGAACAGTCAATGAATGAAAGAATAAAACACACTTTTGCTATAGTCTTGTTATATGGTGGTGGGGTTATTGTTTCCAGGTCAGAGCACTGACACTGGAGACTCCTTCCATGTCCTTTTATACAATATCCTGTATATACCAATCAGTCATACTGTAACATTAACACATGTACATTGATTATCAAGTGAACTGGTTACAGGATCATGGGCACCCAAGGCTCACTTATGCCCACAGGGACCAAATGCCAGCGTGTCAAATCCGATCCCAAAGAAAAGTCAATGCAGAGGAAAAAAGCCACAAGCCTGGACACCCAGTCTACCACAGCCCACAGTCCACAGAGCCCAGCATGCAAAGAGTTGGATCTCAATACAATCAAGTGCAAATAGAATCACTGGACAAACAAATCTGATCCACAGAGGCCCTACCCCACAACCCACACCAATCCAAAGGATCCACTGCCAACGCCCTTGTGCCTGACATGACAGCAAACCCTCAGAGCCACACCCTGAAGAGTGAGATCCACCCTATGGGCACAAGGTGACCCTACACAACACTGGGCTTTGTAATGGCTTGGCTGATCAATGTTGTAAAAAATCACAATAAAAAGGCACCAGAACATCCATTGCACTGCACCCCACCCCACCATGCGCGGGGACCAAGAAGCCAAAGGTCCTCCAAATTTTGCAATTACCAATCCGATCAAGTATGCATAGAATCACCAGGTAAACAAATCCGATCCGCAGAGGCCCCATTCCACAATAAATAGCACCCAAAAGGACCTGCTGCCAACGTTCTGGTGCCTGACATCAACGCACCCCCAAAGGGCCAGAGCCACCCCAGTGGTAGAAGGGGAAACTACACAATACTGGGCTTTGTATGTTATGACTGATCAATGTACTTGCATTATTCCTGCATGCGGTTCCTAGTAGGACAGGAGGTGCTCGGGTCAAAGAGTACTGACCCAGGGTTAATAATATTAACCGAATAAAAATTCTCAATAAGAATTACAGCTTGCAATTTAATTTTGCAACATTGCCCTGAAAAGGAAAATATTCCAAGGGCCAGGCGTAAAGAAGGAAACTGGAGATTAAGTCGTCAAGGAGAGCAAAAAGTGTCCATGGGGTATCCAGGGTGATTTTTGTCCTTACCTCCAGTGTTCTAACATTTACCAAAAATAAATGGACAAATGAATGAAATATGTATCACTCGATCAGACAAAATTACATGTGAAATGTTTGTCATTTTTCCAGCAATGAAAGATGAAATTGAATTGAAGGATTGGGAGTGACAAATATTACAAACTAATGGGTGCGTTGCTGTGGGATTTACAGCTCATTTCCTTCATCCCGTCTCACACCCGAGTAATCAGATTTCTTAAAATTATTTGCTCCTTCCTCTTCTTTCTTCGTGTCCTTGTGCTCTCTTGATGTTGGTCTCTTCAAAGCTGTAGGAAGTGAGCTGGATTTCTGAAAGGCAGTATACCGGGACACACTCCAGTCTGTGCCGGTGATTGACAAGATTTGAAAAGAAGCGTTCACATCTACAGGACTATGCAAAAAAGCTTTCAAAATTCTTAAATGAAGAGTTTCTACATTTGTCTAATCCTACCCTTGTTTTCTTTGCTTGCATCCTGAGAAGGAGGAGGAGCTCAAAGAGCACAGGCAAAGAAACGAGGAGCTTCTCGAAGCTAATTGGGGATAATTAATAACGTGAATTCATGCTTGACTTAATCAGAATCTTCCATACTGTATTTTTCAGCTCATGTGCTTTGTGTAAACAGTTTGTATGTCTTGATATTTCCTACTTCTTATCAGTTTACACAGATCCAGACAAGCCCACTGTGCTGGTTGGGATTTTATTGAGTTCTGCTTTATTAATGTCTTGGCGCTGGCATTAATTTATACACCATACTGAGATACATCTGTACAAAATCTGTGTTCATTCACAGTGAAAGAAATTAACCCAAGACTAGCTTCTTCATATGTTTCTTGTGACCACAGGTGGTGCTATTGAGCTCAGTCCCACAAAACCACACAAAATAGTTTTCATCAGCCTTATGGGTCCTAAAAATTACTTTCATTTTATGTATTTGTTCTTGAAGGAAAAGGAGAAACACTATATCACATGCAGTCATGTTCAAATGTTGTGCTCCTAATTCTCTGTGTTTTGTGTCAGAACATAATATGTATTAGTATTAGGAAAATAAGACCTCAGATTAATAGATAACATAGATAACTCAGGTAGCATTCTTTCACTGTGCCATTATTTATTAAAACAAAAATTAAACCAAAAAGAAAAGCCATATTGGTCAATCAGATGCTTGGAAAAGGTTATTATCCACTTACAGCCACATTTCTCCCTTCCAAAAGACCAAAACAGAGTTTCTGGACATCATCACTCTGTAATGAAATTCTCCAGATGGAGTTTGCATTTTTGATGAAAGTCCAAAACACAAAGATAAAACAAAAAACAAACATAAGATAAACAGTTTTGAAGTGTTTTGTTGTTCTTGCTCATATTTTCTTGACAATGTGAGAAGGTTCTTCTGCAGATCCTCCAGTCATGGCAGCACATCCAAGCTTATGTGTGTCTGTCCAAACCCTCAAACATAACGCAACACAACTCAAAGAACATTGTGTTAAATGACTCATGACATCCATCTTTAGTCTGCCACTCAGAAAGCCAAAGTCATTCACATCCGTGGTTCATGATTCAAAACAAGAGTGATTCATGGCCAGTAACTTCAATTAAACCGCAGAGATTTCCTGTTCTTCCTTCAAGAATGTTTCCAAGCAGACAGCCAAGATAAACTTGCATATTGTGCAAGCTGACTTCTTTCATAAGCCTAAGTGCTTTGTTGCGTTTAGAGGAGTTCTTAGCTATGAGTCAACACAAACTTAAAAAAAAAAAAAATATTAAGTACATATATTTGAAAGAACAGGAAGAAAAAGTTTGATATGTGCAACAAGAACGTCCCCAGTACTTAACCCTGTGGTTCACCAGACAGACACAGTCAGACAGATAATAAAACATCTGCTAGGGATCACTTAATGTACAACCACGTTTTGTATATGTATGACATAAAACACTGCTTTTTCACAAATTATATTTGTGTTTTTTTTTTTACCTGCAACATTTTCAGTACAGAACAAAAAGCAATAATTTGCATAACAGCCAGCAGAGTCTTAAACTGAATATGAGAGGACTTGTTTCATGAAACACGTACAAGGAATTTAGATAAACTCCAGGATTGATCTGTGTATCATGTCCTTAACATCTGAGTAAACATTTTGAGAACTGGAGAGGATCATAACACTGCCTCCAGAGGATTGTAAAGTGGACACTATCCATGATGGGCGGATCGCATCATGCACTTCCCTTCTTACCCTGATATGGTCATCTGGACTCATCAAGTCACATAACCTTTTTCCATCGCTCCAAAGTCCAATCTTTATGCTCCATAGTAAAGTGAATCTTTGAAGTTTTTTTTTCTGATGAGTCTCACTAACAAGACTCAAGCTTTTCTCAAGGACACACAGCTGTTTAGTCCCAATCATGTGAGTTCTCATCAAATTGTGTATGTATGTTGGGAAAAGCCCCTTACTTTCACTATTAAACATAGCTCTGAGTTCTACTGGACATTTTTGACCATGCCACTTTACCAGGTGTTTAAGTGATCCCTCATCACACTCATTCAACTTTGTGAAGTTGAGGGTTCAGCACTATTTTTCTAGGGTTTGAAAACTTAACCTAAGTAGGCTCTTAACCCAATTCAGCTTTATTTCCTTGATGCAGTAATTGTCATCTTCTGAAACATTGTAAATGGTTCCACAACTCTGCGTCCTCGCAAAATCAGAAGATCCTCATATTTTTACCATTGATCCTCAAGTTTAAAAATATTGTAGCAGTTGAAATTTAATAATCACTGGAGAAATTATCTGATCAAATGTTTATAAAGATTTGTACATTTAAATTCAGACAGTAACTTTTTTTTTTTTTTTGCCCAGGCAGTTAATTATTTCTTTTAAATATATGTTCTCTATATTTTTTTCTGCTCCTTTTGTCCACCATTAAAAAAATAAACAAAAATGAAATGTTGTTGATTGTTTACCAACACAGCACACATTTTAGAATTTTGCATAGGAAAAGCTTAAAGAGGCAAATGATTTGACTGGTTAGGTTCGTGACGTTAAGGTTAAGGTTGTAGGCAAAATCAGAATATTTACCTCCAATTATAGACGGTTCAGTGGAAAAGCAACACAAACACGCTTTGGTTAATTTCTAGGATAATGTGTATGTGTGTGTAAAAGAGAAGAGAGAGAGAGAGAGAGAGAGAGAGAGAGAGAGTATACAATGTAATAATACATCTACAGTGTATATAGAGTGTTGGTTTGAAGCGTGTGTGTTCAGGCTGCAGGATGTTTCTGCGCTGGATCGGACTGGAGTCACAGATCAGATTTCACTTCCTGTTCAAACACAACCTCAAACCTTTAACTCTGAAAACTTTCATCTTATTTTAAAACGAATAATGGACTCTACTCAGTGCTTGGGTTGTTTAAGGCTCATGATGTGGTAGACAGAAATGACGACAGCGCCATCTAGTGGTAATGTTATGAATTCATTGTTCTGATGTACAGCCCCTGTAATGTTAAATAAGTTAGATATTATTTTTTATTATCATGACCTTTTCTGCTGTAGTCATGTAAATGTGAGCAGGAACATAGCAAAAATTAATGAATAAAATAAACTATTTTTAAATAAACAATCAGATATTTTTTCTAGTGCAAGTATTAATTAATTAATTGATGTATTTAATGCTGGTGCTCTGAGCTGTTATACTCATTGGACAACACTAGAAGGCAGCATGAGGCTGTAATTTAAATGGAGGTGGAGGTGGGGGTGGGGGGGGGGGTATTGTTTTAATATTAGATACACTTTATTTAGGATTTTATTTTATTTAGGACAGTAGTTACAGTTACAGTACAGCTATGCAGCGACATAATCTTACAACAAGGAATAACAACAACATACAACAACAAGAATATCATCACAATATACTTAACTCTAAAACTACAAGGGGTGTTTATGGTGTTTAAGTCAAACTGGGAATTTTGGTGTAATTTTTGAAGAAAGAAGGCGACACGTAGGGGGTCACTGTTCATCATCTCACATCAGGGTCTTTCCAAACCATCCATGGGAACTTGAGCAAACCTTCACAGAACCTTTATTAGGAAGTGCAGATGTGCTTCAGCTAGCTCACGTTTAGCACCAGCACGTTTGCAACATGTGACTTCATTGGTAGACTTATATACATTTTTCAATTTTAAAGAATTTTATGAATATTATGTTATATATTTTTTATTTTATTTGACACTTTATTCCTAAAGTTTATTTATTTATTATTTTATTTGACACTTTATTCCTAAAGTTTTGTAACATCTGGGCCACCACAGCCTCGGAGGGTAAGATCCAGTTCCCCGGACTACTGAGCCGTCGCTTTGTCTCCCCCTAGTGTGTCTGCGTGTGTATGTCGCACATTATTAAGTAATGAAAATCACCTGTGCCTCCTTTTGTGTCTCTCTATTTATACCAACCGACCCCAGAGTCCTTTGTCCGTCCACCGTCGTGTACTAGTGTGTTTTCCCCCCGTGTTTCTATGAAAAGAGATTTATGTTGAGTTTTTGGTTTGAAAAGAGATTTATGTTGAGTTTTTGGTTAAAGTTCAGGACTGATCTATTAAAAGTGATTTGTGTTGAGTTTTTGGTTTTCATGCCCTTGTGGAGTCAATATTAAGTTTAATTATAAATAAAAATGTTTTTGAGTTCCAAGCCTGCATTTGCGTCCGCCTCCTGACTGAGAATCATGACAGATGGACGGACCCACCAGGACGCAGCAGGTGTCCCCCTGCCCAAGGAGGAAGTAACCCCGATGCACTATGTGTGGAGGCTGCAACAGGAGATTGACAGCCTGGTGCGAGCAGTGAGCAACCTCGCTCGCTGCGTGGAACACCTCGCCATCTCCGGCCAGGCCCCCGCGGGTCCATCTACGCGCTCCACGCCGTCACCACCACGCCCGGCCCCCCCGGAAAGATATGCCGGTGATCCGGAAGGGTGCAAGCGATTCATCCTAGCTTGCGAGCTGTATCTGATGAACTACCCGGACATCAATGACCAGCAAAAAATCTGGTTCGTAATCCAGCAGCCGGACTCGCCATGGATTGGGCGGCGGCGGTCTGGAGCGCAGGCGGGGAGCTCACTCACCGGTACACCAGCTTCCTCGAGGCAATGACGGCCGTGTTCGATCATCCGGATCAGGGACGCACGGGAGAACAGAGACTCATGAGGCTGCGACAGGGAAACGTCCCGGTCGCCGAATATGCGGTGAAATTTCGTGTGAGGGCTGCGGAGAGTGGCTGGTGCGAGAAAAGCCTCCGTGCCAGGTTCAGGGATGGATTACAACCGGAGGTCCAAATCGAGCCCGCGTGCCGGGATACCGGCTCCTCCCTGGACGAAACCATCAACCTGTCGATCAAACTAGACCAGCACCTTCGCAGCCAATGACCCCGGCCAGAGATCAGATTGGTCCAGGCACGAGACTACAGCCAGCCTCGTGAGCAGCCTCGTGTAGCGCCTGACACGAACCGGCCAGAGCCCACGGAGGTGAGTACTTCCCGCCTCTCTCCCGCCGAGAAGAGAAGACGAGTAGCATCGGGGTTATGCTTGTACTGTGGGGGGAATGACCACCGCATCCGAGACTGCCAGTTGCTAAGGGCAACACACACACGCACACACCCACACACACACACAGACACGCACCTACAGTACACACACGCACACACCCACACAGACACGCACCTACACACACACACCACCACACAGTCACCTGCACTTCGTACACCCCCACACACACACACCCCCACACATGCACCTACACAACCCCATACGTCCACATTACACACACCACCTCGTACCCACCACCCATTTTGTTTGAAAGATCAGTTAACTGTGAATGATTGTGTTCTGTCTGTTTTTCCCCTGATAGATTCCGGGGCGGCTGGTAACTGCATTTCTTCTACCCTCGTTTCCTCGCTGCAAGTTCCCGTGTCGAAGCTACCATACATATCTATCAAGGCTCTAGATGGTCGAGACTTGGAACATTCGCCTGTTAAATTAATGACTGAGCACCTCTGGTTAACATTCCCCGGTCACACGGAGGAGCTAAAATTCTATGTGCTACCTCGGTCAGATCATTCCGTCGTGCTAGGTCTTCCATGGCTTAGCGCTCACAACCCCAATTTCGATTGGACTAACTCCCACGTCATATCATGGTCCCCTCGATGCTTAAAACTTTGTACACCGCCTACATTGACGGTCCAAACCACTACCATTGAAAGTCCGACTGCCCAAGTAACCACCAACATACCATCAGAGTACATGCGGTTTAAAGATGTGTTTAGTGTTAGGGCAGCTGCACGACTTCCCCCCCACCGCCCGTGGGACTGTGCGATTGAGCTGCTGCCGGGGAAAGCACCTCCTTGCTCACGTGTTTATCCATTGTCAGTGGCAGAAACCAGGGCAATGGAGGAATACGTGAGTGAGGCACTCCAGCAGGGGCTCATCAGCAGGTCCACGTCCCCCGCCTCGGCAGGTTTTTTTTTCATAGAGAAGAAAGGGGGGGGCTTACTTTTGATTTTGAGTATTGATTATAGAGGTCTCAATGCAGTAACAATAAAATATAAGCACCCACTGCCCCTGGTACCGGCCGCTATCGACCAACTCCGAGGAGCTTCCATCTTCACCAAACTTGACCTCCGCAGCGCATATAACCTCGTTCGTGTGCGTAAGGACGATGAATGGAAGACGGCGTTTAGCACTACATCTGGGCATTATCAATACAACGTAATGGCATATGGACTGGTAAACGCACCTGCAGTGTTTCAGGGGTTCATGAACGACGTGTTTCGGAATATGTTTAACCGTTTCGTCATAATATGCCTGGATGATATCCTGATATATTCACGATCATATCCCGAGCACGTTATTCATGTAACTGCCGTCCTTCACCGCCTGCGCAAACACGGGCTCTATGTGAAGGGAGAGAAGTGCACCTTTCATCAGAGGGAGGTGGAATTCCTCGGCTATCGCATAGGGCCACTGGGGGTCGAGATGGAAGCGACCAAAGTCGCGGCGGTACAACAATGGCCGGAACCGACGTCAGTTAAGGCGCCACAGAGATTCTTGGGGTTTGCCAACTTTTTGGGGCTTCAGTATGGTGGCAGCGCCCCTCACTTCACTAATAAAAGGGAAACCGAAACGCCTTCGCGAGTTCCCAGTGGAAGCGCGAAGTGCGTTTCAACGCCTAAAACTCGCTTTCACAACCGCACCTGTGTTAAAGTTACCGGACCCAGAGAAGCCCTTTGTAGTCGAGGTTGATGCATCAGAGGTAGGCGTAGGGGCTGTACTGTCACAACGCCACGGCCACCCTGAGAAACTCCACCCCTGCGCTTTCTTTTCTAGGAAACTAACACCTGCAGAGCGAAACTATGATATCGGTAACAGAGAGCTGCTAGCAGTAAAACCGGCGTTAGAGGAGTGGAGACACTGGTTGGAGGGGGCGAAACATTCATTTACGGTGCTCACGGATCATAGGAATCTGGAGTACCTCCAACGAGCAAAGAGGTTAAACTCACGTCAAGTCCGATGGGCGCTCTTCTTCACGTGTTTCCGATTTATTATTACTTATCGCCCGGGCTCGAAAAATATAAAAGCGGATGCGCTGTCACGCTATTATCCGTCGCTGGAGCCGATTACAACTCCGGAGCCCATTCTGCCATCTTCACTCATAGTGGCTCCGATCGCGTGGGACATCGAGTCGGAGATAGTTCAGTGGGCGCGGTCCAACCCCGTGCCTAGGAACTGCCCTCCTAATCGAACCTACGTGCCGGAGCCACTGCGCGAACGAGTGACGATCGCGGCTCATACGAGCCTAGCATCTGGACACCCCGGCGTCTCACGAACCCAACACCAATTAGAACCAAAGTTCTGGTGGCCAAAGATGCGGGAAACCGTGAAGAGTGATTTGTGTTGAGTTTTTGGTTTTCATGCCCTTGTGGAGTCAATATTAAGTTTAATTATAAATAAAACAAGTTTTTGAGTTCCAAGCCTGCATCTGCGTCCGCCTCCTTACTGAGAATCATGACAAGGTTATTTATTTATTATTTTATTTGACACTTTATTCCTAAAGTTTATTTTTTTATTTTATTTGACAGTTTTTTCCTAAGGTTTATTGATTTTTTTATTTTATTTGACACTTTATTCCTAAAGTTTTTTTATTTCTTATTTTATTTGACACTTTATTCCTAAGGTTTATTGATTTTTTATTTTATTTGACACTTTATTCCTAAAGTTTATTGATTTTTTATTTTATTTGACACTTTATTCCTAAAGTTTATTGATTTTTTATTTTATTTGACACTTTATTCCTAAAGTTTTTTAATTTTTTATTTTATTTGACACTTTATTCCTAAGGTTTATTGATTTTTTTATTTTATTTGACACTTTATTCCTAAAGTTTTTTAATTTTTAATTTTATTTGACACTTTATTCCTAAGGTTTATTGATTTTTTATTTTATTTGACACTTTATTCCTAAAGTTTATTGATTTTTTATTTTATTTGACACTTTATTCCTAAAGTTTTTTAATTTTTAATTTTATTTGACACTTTATTCCTAAAGATTTTTTTAAATTTTTTATTTTATTTGACACTTTATTCCTAAAGCTTATTTATTTTTAATTTTATTTGACACTTTATTTCTAAAGTTTATTTATTTTTTATTTTATTTGACACTTTATTCCTAAAGTTTATTTATTTTTTATTTTATTTGACACTTTATTCCTATTTCCCTTTTTCTTTGCAAAATTCTCAAATTCTCAAGTATAGAATCCACGAGTCTTTTACTGTATAAAAAGGTGAGTGCGCTCTCTGTCTACACTAAAATCACACCATCTGTAGATGTCTATTCTTTATGAGAACACAATACATATCAATATATTTCATGCCATATTTGTATTGTGATACTGTATATCTCATTTGGATGAGTTTTTCCATCCTTACACAGTAGTGCAGAACTGTATAGTTCCTGAACATACTGTATATAATACTCTTTCTACCTCTCTTTATTTTATTGCCTCATTCATTCATTCATTCGTTCGTTTCTGATGATTGACACTTGGCATATGATTTATTTATTTATTTATTTATTTATTTTAACATAAAGCAAGTGGACTTTATTTAAACCATGATGTATACGTCTTAAAAATTTAGGTTATACCTCTTTACCTCAACCCATCAACCATGGCACATGTTTTGAACCTGTTCATCATTAGCAGAGTGCCGCACTGCACACGCCCCTGTGAATGTCATGTTGCTATAGAAACCACAGTGGCGTAGTGGTTAGCAATGTGGCCATGCACCTCCAGGTCTCGGGTTCGATTCCCACCTCGGGATCTGTGTGCATGTTCTCCTCCCGCCTGGGTACTCGGGTCCCCCCTCCCCCCTCCCCGTCTAAAGACATGCAGATCAGCGAGTTCATTAATATAAACTTGTGCTCAGAGCTGCTGTTAGAGAGACTGAACACCTCTTGACCAATCAGGGAGCAGAACTCAGCAGTGCTCGGAGTGAAGATGAATAATTTAGAGAACATAAGTTAGAGGTAGAGAGGGGCTTGTTAATGCTTACAGGCACGTCCCTCTGCATGCATGCACACACACACACACACACACACTCAGTGACCCGTACCCCATAAACCCCTCCCCCCTCCCCCCCCAGGTCCCAGACTGTGGACTTTCCCTCTGTTTGTACGAGATGAACCTTCGTGCTGATTAAACACACGACGAGATCAGAGGTCACACGCCGGCACACGACACACAGCACGACCACAGCTAGTCAACCACACACACACACACACACACACTGCTCAGTGTAAAGAACACATCTATTTGATATATTTTGGCTTTTTAATGAACTGTCTTGTTGAGATCAAACAGCAGTTGTTCGTATACGTGTGTGTGTGGGGGGGGGGGGGTGTTGAGTGTGTGTTGGGGACAAATGGAGTGAGATGTGATGAAATGATGGAGGGAGGGGGACTGAGGGTAAACAAACAGACACACAGACAGTAGAAGAGACAGAGAGAGACAGAGAGAGACAGAGAGATATTTGTCTTTTCATCATGGAGGTCATCAGGTCTTCACTCATCTTCTCCAGTCTGCTACTAACAGGTAACCACACACACACACACACACACACACACACACACATGGACACACACTTTATATGTGCAATTACATAAATAAATAAATATTATAGATATTATGACGTGAGTGAACGTAGATTCTGTTTCATCTTCAGGCAGGTTTGTGTTTCGGGGAATCTGAATGTTGAGATGATTTTTACACTAAATTATGTTCATGTAACATTTCTTATTGAGTTAAACCTGAGATTTATAAACAAAAAGAATATTCAGTACAAAATGATGAAGAGATCAGGTGAATCGTTCCTGAGCTGCTTTATAATGTAGGATTTTTTACATGAATAGAGATTAAAAATAAAATGTATACATGGAAATTTCATAATAGTTGTTTAATACATTTTATTTATTTATTTATTTATTAATTTGAACAAGCCTGGATGTATGATTTTTCTGTTTTGTAAAAATATGTGTAAAACCCTGCATGTAGGAACTTTTTAAATTGTAAATATTAAGCATAACGTTTTTAGCAGACTCAATAAATAAAAGTTATTTATTTTTTTATTTTTATTGTTTTTTTATTCATCAAAATACCTTTTCTTTAATATAATTTATTTATTTATTTGTATTTTCAATAACATATTAAAATAACATTTATTTATTTATTTATATATTTATTTATTTATATTTTATTAAGTCATAAAATAACTTTTTTTAAAACCCCGGCATGTAGAAAGCGTGAATGTTTTTGCAGTGCCTTTGCAGAAACAATAAGTAAACATTTATTTATTTATTTATTTATTTATTTATTTATTTATTCATTGATTTATCATATTATTTTTAATAACTTACTAAAATAACCAATTTGAAATATTATTTATTTATTGATTCATTTATTTATATTATTGTTTTTCATTCACGTATAAT